>JAGKRU010000079.1:0-156457 GCA_022884055.1 Russula griseocarnosa | reverse complement strand
AGGGATTGAGTTATACCACACTGTGAGCACTGTAGCGGCAATTTTTCTCCCCAGGGCTGGTTACTTTGTAGCCCAAAGAAATTTTGTAACAAAACACTGAGAGGTAATGTGAAGATGGCAGGTGCTGTGCGCCAATTGTAAGCACGCGAGCTTAGGGTTCAAGTGGCTCATCGAATTTTGAAGTCCAGAATCAGCCACCGGACTTTGTGCCTTTATTTTAGCTAAGTGCACAGTTGTTCACTGTGCGACAGAGTTGATCGCGTGTTAAAGAAGAGCAGCTACCTCAAAACTATTGAAATTCTAGTTATGTAATACTAATATTACAGTATTAATAAAACATAAGACCCTTACCTGGCAAGTTGTCTTTAATTCACGGGAAAGCGTCGGGTTGGTTCTAAATTTGCTTCATCACGCCAACTTAACAAATGGAACGCGAAGTATTAGACCTTAAACGTTCTGAGAGAATCAAGAGCACTCTGTTAAGTATTAGTTAATTATGAGTGTTGGATCTGATAATAATAAATTAGTACTTACATTTAAGTCACCGCACTGGAGGCGGCACAGCTTCTTTTTTCTCATCCATACCCAAACCAGAGGCAACCGCTGGGGGTGAATGCGTGGTAAGTAAACAATCACGTGGCTTTTACCGGACAATGCTTCGCTATAACTTTTGGCATCCCTGTTCACTTTACGCCAATATCTTGATTTTGCCGAACATCAAAATGCAAGTCAAAGACATTCAAGTTGATTGTTTGGAATATATTCGACGAGAAGGTCCATCACTACGTAAAGTGGGCGTTGTGCCTGATGGTTAGACGAAAAATGTAAATGAGGATGGAGGAATGGACAGTGGGCAGCGAATAGAGGCTTCAAAACCTCCTTGACCTTGAGAAAATTTTGAGAACTGGCTGCCATTAATGTAAACCTATAAGAATTAATATATGATTTTGTGCCAACATGAAAAGAAGCCGGAAAGCATCACAAAATAAGGGTCATTTCTGCCTATTTTACATTCCATACTCCAACTGCGACGAACGTAGGTATAACAAACAACCTCTGTGCCACTAAGCTTGCGCACGCGCTCATCAGGTATTTCCACCACAGTTTGAACAATATGCGCGCCCGCAGTCTGGCTCGTCGCATTCCCAAAGCTCTCCCCCATGCCGAAACACTATTGAACATGCTAAATAACGTCTTATTTTACAAGGTGCTCTAACAATGATGGTACTTCTTGATAGGTTTATGGCCGATATGGGCTCTCTGCATTTGAACATCACAAGTGACCACTTTGTGTGTAAGCTGTGCACGCTTCTCGCAGCGAAGTGTCAAATAGACGCCTCCTGCAGCTTAACATGATGTGCGTGGCTAATGACTGTTGAAGCAAAAGCTACTCCAGAGAAGTGTGCTCAAGTTGCAGCAAGAGCGCAACAGCGAATGGGTGCGGGGATTGGGGTGGATAGTTTGAAAGCCCCCAAAAAATTTTCAAAAAAACAGCTTTCCCAGCCACTTATTCTTTGTCATCTCCATCGCACACAACTTTTTTTTAACACGCCCTTCTGTACTTCAAAACAATTTTCATTCTTATGACATTCCCCCAAGCCTGAAATAGTGTATCTAGTGCTGCTCCTCAGTCCACCGTTGACAAGAATCACAACTGGCCTGAGTCAGTCGCGTTCAATACTCCAACACGCATGTCATGTGAACCATGGTGAACATGAAACGTAATATATTCAGTGAATAGCTTATCATAGGTAGGAACTGTACTGTGTGTATCTGGTGAAACGTAGAAGTATTATATTTGGCCCCAAACTACGCGTAAGACAGCGCAGAAACTGTTGTGAACGCGCATATGTCACGTGCAATCGTGTGATCTATATACATAAAAACTCACTAATATGCTGCTGACAAAGCATGGAAAAAGTAGGCCGCAAGTTTTCCGCCTAATGTCTGAAGAAATGGATAAATAGTAGGACCAAAGTATTTTTTTTTCTTGTTCTGAACTTTTCAGTGTTATTTCTGTTGGAATATAAGACGTCCGAGTGACGCTTCGTGGTCTGATTATGACATCAGTATTTTCTATTATGTGTATTTAATGGAGCTCAGTAGGAGCCCCTAAAAATAATATATACAGTATATGCTTTGCGCTTCGTGCGCTCACACTCTTTCCTTTCGCATTGCTCATATTTTCCCATTTCAACTCGAATGTGGCGCCCCCACACAGGGGACAGCAAGCCGGGCCAAGTGTGCCACCGAGCATGGCACCCTCCGGTGTTGACTTAGGCATTGAGCTCAGAATTACCGGGGCCGTGTAATTCCCACCATAGCGTGGGAGTTTTGGGGCTCGTGGCTCCTGAAATCCTGAATCCCATGCGATAGTCCTGAAGCATCGGTCAGGTAAGCACGCCAAGCCCGATGCATGGTCTCGCAGCAGCACAAGTCCTCCCCATTGGGCGTCCCCCTCCCATTGGGCGTCCCCGTCCCACGGTCACTCCCACCTATTCCGTTTCCCTGTGCATCTGCATGTGCCCTCTGGCACTCCCACGCCCATTCCCATGTCCACATGTCCCGTGCCCCCTTCCACATTCACATGCCCGGTTCCCGCTCCCGCGCTTGCACGCCCTATGCTCCCTCCGGCGCTTGAACATCCCATTCACCCTCCCGTGTCCACATTTCCCGTGCCCTTGGCGGCTCGGGGGCTGTGTCTTAGCGATTAGAAATACATAATTACATTTATTAGTATATAGTACTCTTATTAGAAAAAAAATAAAATTGTAAATAATAGTTAATTAGCGCTCTAAAATGTTAACTTGTGGGAAATGCCGTTCAGGCCATACCTTTCCTTTTTAGAAGCTGTCATTCAACAGGGGACGCACTTATTTTTGCGCTGGTGGTACGATCACGGATCACGTGCAAACGCGTTGACACGTTGACGCGACTAGAGTAAACGCGTTGACGCGTTGACACGACTAGAGTCAACGCGGTCACGTGACGGATTCAACGTCGGCCGTTGAAAAAAACTCCGCTTTGACATTTTTTCCCCAACTTCAACCGCTTCCTCGCTTGCTTCTTTCTTCCACCCCCACTCTAACGCTTCTTTTTTCTCACCCTAATGCTTGTTTATTTTGTCTTTTGTTTGCGGCAACACTTTGTTGTGATCTATGGAACTGCAGTCCATAGATCACAACAGAGTGCTTACTTTGATAGGTATGCTTCCTTGGTGTCTTTTTTTGTGTTGCTGTGCCGGGACAACCATCGCACTCTCTTTTTGACAAGTTACTTTTGTGTTTAGGGTTTGTAGGGCAAAGTGGTATGTCGGGACGGTGGTCCTGCTCCACTTCTGCTTCTTTTTTGGACAAGGGCATAGGGCGATGTGTCGGGACGGTGGTCCCGCTCTCACCCTTGCTTTTGCTTTTCTGGACAAGCGCTGGGCGATGTGTCGAGACGGTGGTCTCGCTCTCACCCTTGCTGTTTTGGACGAGGGCAGGGCGATGTGTCGGGACGGTGGTCTCGCTCTCGCCTTTGCTTTTTTGGACGAGGGCGGGGCGATGTGTCAGGACGGTGGTCCTGCTTTCGCCTTTGCTTTTTTGGACGAGGGCAAGGCGGTGTGTCGGTACAGTGGTCCCGCTATCGCGCTTGCTTTTTTGGATGGGGTGAGGCGATGTGTTGGGACAGTGGTCCTGCTATCGCTTTTACTTTTGGACGAGGTGAAGCGATGTGTTGGGATAGTGGTCCCACCATCACCTTTGCTCTTTTGGACCAGGGCGGGGCGATGTGTCGGGACGGTGGTCCCGCTCTCGCCCTTGCTCTTTCAGTCCTGGTCAAGGCATAAAGTGGTGTGTTAGGACGGTGGTCCTGCTCCCACTCTTGTCTTCCGATGATCATACTTACAAAGCGACTGCGTAACGCATCAAGGCTGTTGACGTATGTTTTTTACTTTTTCGTGCTCTTAGTGCAGCTAACCCCTTTACGTCGTGTTCCAGTGCTCACTATAACCTTGTTACCGTCACTGTCCCTCTCGGTTATCGTCACTGCCCCTTATTGACAAGGTAAGTTTGTTCTAGTTCCCTACAATTTTTAACAGCAACTGATACTTTTTAGTTCAGCCGGTCAACTGCTGGCATCGCGACTGTCTTCTTTGTATCAGATAAGTCTCATTTCTGTGCTATAAAATATTACTCATGCCCTTTATAGATGTTTGTATTGTCCGATTGGATATTTAGTGTGATTCAGTTTCAGTTTCATGTCGCTTTTATTTTTTTAGTGTATAACTTTCATTTTGCTTGGATGGCTTGTCAAGGGGAGGGCCCCCCTTGGCAAGCTACCCCTTGCACCTTTTTTCTGTCTTTTAGAAGAAGTTGAACTTTTGAGATGTATATCTAATATGATGTAACACAATTGCGCAGTCATGTCTATTATGTGGTTATGTCACTATTATGTGGTCACGTGACTATTATTTGGTCACGTGACTTCGTTGATTGAGCAACTTTGAAAAAGATACGGGCACGATTCTGTATGGGTGTCAAATTGTCAGCGTTAGCTCAAAAGCCAAGGGTAAACTGCATTGAACCCTAAGCCTCATCCGGTACTGGAGGATATGCAATCGGTTAAGTGAGTTGGTTTTGAAGTGTCCAACATTGTATCGAGAGTGTTTATGAGCGTATCACGGTACGGCACCTACACTGTCTCGGGTTCTGAGTTCAACGATGATGAGTGGATTTAGTTGTCAAACAAACGTCTACTGTCACAGAAGGCGGATCTGAAGTCCAAAGAGTAAGAAGAGTAGCTGCATTATAAGAGTCAAAACCTTCCGGAAGTGTGTCAAAGTGTCATTAAATGCTTGTATAGAGAGGGTACACGCGATCGGGCGCATTCAAAATCTCACAATAGAATACAGAGAAGTTGAGTTGAGGGTAAGCACGGTACAAACCTGAGTCGAGTCCTGCATATCTAAGGTTCAAAGAGTAAGGTTATCCTGGAGTAGCTGCGTGATTATAGGCGTCGCGTCGAATCCTTGTACCTCTCCGAAAGCGTATTAAGTTCTGCAATAAGCATCACTGAATGTTTGTTTAGCAAGATGGCTTACACGATCGGGAATATTCAAATAGAATGCAGTGAAGCTGAGAACAAGTCCAAGACGGATGAGGTGTGCTGGAGGCAATTCAGTGACAGCAACATCGAAGGCGGCCATAGGTATTACGGCCAGAGGATGACAATGCACAGTTGCAGACCTCAGGAGTGATAATGTTGCTCCGTGGGTGAGAGTTGGTAATGAAAGTAGAGGTGACGGTGGAATCAGCCTGAGAGCCAGGCTTGTCGGTAGGACGAGGGTCAGAATGGGTTAGAGTCTTGGGTCGTGTTCACCTGAGGTACGATGTCGGAGTGCCTGTCAGCCACAACTGTACAGTTTTCCATTCGTTCTGTCATCGCAGTCTTACATCATCTTCCACCAAGGTCAAACCAGTCAAGGGAAAGGGCGATGAGCACAAACTGATGAAAGAAAGATTGTGACTACTGTACTGTACAAGCAAAACAGATCGCTTCCCACCCTCACAGCCACTCCTTTCCTCCCTTTCTCTTCGGTTTCATTTCTCCATCTTGACCTTTGGACAAAGAAGATCAGCACTAAGCATGGTAGCGGTACGTCGAATACAATCCTTAGCTTTGTTTTCGAGATACTAACTACTTTATTTTACAAAATTTGTACATCATTCAGCGCTGCGTTGACACGCACATTCACTTGTTCCTGGCATCGTCCTCACTGGCTCAGATACCATTACTCGTCACCCACGTCTGTGGCACCACCATCCGCAATGCCCCATCATCAACACGCCTCGTCTCTCCGTCACTCAGCACCACGTGCCGGTGGTACTGCCATTCACAACATCTCTGCTCTCTCCCTCGGCGTTTCTTCTTTCTTCGACAACACTCCCCTTTCGTGGCTGCTAGCTTGGTCCATATGGGGATGCATTTGGTTTGCCAATATAAGAGGTATACAGTCATGTATTTAGAAACTTTGCAATGGCAGAACCATGGGTCTATATGGACCCATGGGTTTACAACAAAACCACCAAACTACAGGTACAGAGTGTACCCATGCCCTGCGCACGCGTGTGCGGTGTTGTCCAGTCTGACCCGTACCACCCTGTGTTGGATTGGCGATGGACTCTCAGATTGCGTGGTGTTGCCGTTCGACGATGCCATTAGCTCACAAGTTGTAAGCTGAGACTCATATACCAGATACCAAAGCACCAGCCGAGCGTGGTGATAAAGGTCGTTCCGTCCGCAGTTTCCCATCGGCACAAGACTTCCCCAAAGAGAACGCGCCATCAGAGTTATCCCCCGTAAAAGAGGGCATACTTACTCCGTGCTGAGCTTACCAGTCAAGCTCAAAATAGGTCCACCACCCGCAGTAAAAGAGGGGATGGTGGTCATACTTTGAGGTTGACAGGCACTGTAATCGCAGCACAGTCCATGAGATCTTGAGGGAAACTTGAAGTGAATAGCATAGCAGTGACCGAGCGATGACAGTGATGGGAGCGATAGCCAGAAAGCACCGGAAAAGCGGGCCGGAGTGGTAAAAAGTGGAAGGGCAGCGAGATAGTGGATGCTGGGTGACTGCAGTGCTCAAACACTCATTCCTCCACGTGGTCCTGGGGCTTTGGCTTCAGTGTATCAGCAGTGAGGGAATTGGGACTTTCTTTCTGCCTAAGGATTGAATTGTGTCATTACGGGGAATGTGAGCCGTGGGAAAATTGAACTGTGGGAACTATAAAGCCACCCAAACAGAAAATTTTCACGTCTTGCGACTCAACAACTCAACTTAACCGATTCCGATTGGCGGTCAGCACTAGTCAGCATTTGATATGGATACAAGTTCTGCTTTGGTTACCTATATAGGTAGCGTTTTGAATGAGCTTGTAAAGAGCCCTATCATCATTGAGGGTAAAATTTCTTTCGAAAAACTCTGAAAGCCAAAGTGAGACCCAATTCCTAAAACACCTTATTTTCCTTTCACACTCTAACATTTTTAGGATGAGAGCTCAAGTTCTTGTTGAAACTCCCCATAACATTACCTTTGAAGAAAAGGGACCGGAAATGAGACCTTTAATGGATGTAGAAGTACAACATTGTGCTACCGTCATCGCTGCAGCCTTTTTAAACCCAAGTAAGTAAAATTATGATTGGAATTTGAATTTATTCTAATGGATTAGCTCCTACTATAGTCTCGGTTAACTGGGATTATGACAGGTTTGCTGAGTCAGCTAAAAAGCGGGAATCCAATAAATATTTTGCCGACGTACACGTGGGTTTAATTACAAAGCCAACAACAATTGTCGATATGCACGGAAAGATTTTAATGTGGTATCTTCCCAGTCTTCTTCTTTCCCATCGAGTGGTGCGTTGTAAAGTTTCTGTTCAGAATCCCTCATATTAACTTTGTGGTCAGGAAGAGCTGAACAGGGTTACCAAGTGCCTTAAAGAACCTTTGTGTCATTCAACCAAAAAAGGCAAAGACATATCAAGTTGGCGGATGGATGGTTTCACTTGTGATGGTACAGAGGCAATTTTTGGAGCAGGAAAGCTATCATTGTCTATTGGAAAGTTCTTACCAGGGCAACAGGTATGTATACTTACTGTCTGTGATTGGGAACTCCTACTTATATCTAAAACTAGCGACTTCAAGATGCTATATACGCCTCGCCACATCTTCGCACTGAAGCTGTTCGCCAATGGCTTCAGCTCATCGACCCTGTTGAGCAACTACTAAATGCAGTTCTGCAGATTGTGCATCCAGATATGTATGAGGCAAACAGCAAGGCTACTCCTTTGCTGCTCCAGCAGCTGGATGACCCTTTGCTAACTTGGCCAACTATATATCCTGGCTTAGATATCATTGCCAATCGGCTCACACCTGAGCATTGTGATAAGGGTGGGGCATTATCTTTTTATGACCATCTAATTAGCTTTGGTCAGGGTCATGATGCCATCTCCGGCTTCATGATTTTAATGCAGAGTTTGCATACCAACCTGGAACAAGTATCTTGTTTCCAGGTAAGGTATTGACTCACTCAGTTCCGGAGTGGTCTAAGGGGAGAGGTTAGCAATTGCTCATTATGCAAAGGATGATGTGCAGAACAGATTAGAGGTGGCTAGACCCTTGTTACCAACCCAGTTAGGTTGGTGGTCCATGTATAATGTAGCTAAATAGACCGCAATGGGAATGACTAAGCATTTTTAAAGTTAGAAATATCCCACTGCCCCGGCCCGCCTTAGATTCACCTGAACTCCAAATTCCAGAGTTTGGCCAAGTCACACACATATCAAGCACCACATAATTCCTCAACCACCGGCACCGGCCCGCCTCAGATGCAACGGAACTACAAAGTCATGCATGCATCCTCACTCGGCCTTCGGGCCGCCTCAGCGTGTCGGATAGAGCTGATGCCTTCCCATCTCCTGCTACTGGCAGTTATTCTTAGTTTACCTGTACGTAGTACTGAGAATAAACACTTTCCAAAAAAAAAACATCATGCATGCATCATTGACATCAAGCATGCGTTAATTAGTAATTTTTTAAGTGTAATATTTCTAATTAATAAAATCTATTTATTCTACAAACATGCTATAAACACATTATCTAAGCTGGGGAATGAGATGCATGGGGGTGGTGTGGGAGGAGGGAGCGACGCAGGCGGGCACATGGGCAGGACGTGTAGGTGCAGGGCATGGGTGCAGGCATTGCCAGGCAAGCAGGGGACTGACGCTGTTGACTTTACTGCAGGCGTGCTTCTTCCCCAGCCATCTCTGGCCAGTTTAACCCAGTTGTGCTGATTGGATGCAATATATTCTTTTTCTAGAAGGCAGGAACCATTGTCAGCCATTGTTGCCGAGAACATGGGCACTGAGTCGCAATTGAATGACATTGAGTGATTTTGCTAATTTTAGATCCCTGTACTATGCTGTAATAGGCTCATACTCCTATTGGCTGCCGAAATGATGGATGCAGTGTCATCATCCGCCGCCGCGCTGTCAGCGACTGGCTGGCCGATTGTCCGCTCGCTTGCGCTTGCGTCGCTTCCATTTGACAGGTGGTAGGGGTCCATCGGAACGGGGAGTGGGATCAGGGGCTGACACTACAGTATAGGGAGATGACAGGGAAAGGGAGTAATGGGTACTGTAGACGCGTGAAGACATGTTTTGCGACGCATTCCCTGCTCATCCACATTCCCCCCATTGTGTACAAATATTTCTGATATAATACTTATTTTTTATTTTTAAGTACATTATGACACTAAACACAATGCGCCAAGTTGTTGGACTTGTTGGACTTCGAAAGGTGCTTCTGTCCAGAATCGCGCGTTCCCGAGAGTACATGCACCCCCGTCTGTCACGCCCCTGGGCGGGTGGGAAAGTTCGGAAAGCGCTTGCCCACGCATGAGAGCGGGTGACCCCGCCACAGATGGGAAACCACCTCGGTTTTGTCAGCCCTGTCAGCACTCCCACGCACTCCCCGGTCCCCGCCGGTTGGGGCGAACGATAATGGCAGGACGGACAGGACAGACAACAAGGCCACACAGAGCCCATGACTGCCCGGCCCGCGACGCGCGCCACCCCAGCCAATTAGCCAAATCGGGCCACTCGGGACCATTTTTCTTTACCCATTCATTCCCAATTTTCTATGATAACACGTGTTTTTTTTGGCTGACATCCCCCTGTTCAGATCGGCATCTCAACAATGCCACGGTCCAGAGCGTGGACTAAGTTACTCGGACCCTCCCAGCACGCTCGCACTTGCACTCATCAAAGTTGTCGCATTCGGTGACGACTCATAGCGAGACCTGGGCTTGCTGCTCATCCCCCATTGCTAGTCTCCCTGTTCCTGCTCGTTGTCTCTGCGCTCAAATCTCAACCACTTGTCAACTTGTCTGTTTGCTCTGGTGCGACTGATGTAAACAGGAGGATGGAAGACCACAACGACAACGACGGTGACAGACTTGTTGGACTTCAAAAAGTGCTTACTAAGTGGTTGAGGAATTGAAAGAACTGAGTAACTTTTACTGTAAAATAATAAAATTTATTCATTCTACAAACACATTACCTAAGCTACATATGTGTCGAAAAAAGGAATGTGGAAAAGGGGAATGTGGGATGATATGAAGCTGACTGGCGTTGACCCCTGTCTGGAAATAATATGGATTGTATGTGTAAGGGAAATATGGAGAGCTATGCAGGAAAGGGAGAGATGCAGGGAGGGAGCTGCATGGATGGAGGGAGAGGAAGTGGCGGAAGCTGTGTGGATGGGGGACAAGGAAACTGCATGGACGGCATCGGGAAGCTGGATAGGGGTGCCTAGGGGACTGCCTGTTCGGCTGCTGTGAGCTCCATATGGGTAGTTATCGGCGATACACTTATGGTTAGGCTCGCCAATGTGCTGCCGCCATGCTGTCAACTTTACTGTATCTGTCCTGCAGCTCTTGTTACCCCACGTTACTCCCATTCACATGGCTGTCTCCAGCCATGAACATTGATGAAAGCTGATGATTTCTTTTTTTGAGAGGGCTGGGAGGGAACATCACCATTCTGCCAGCACAATGAGTCACGATCAAATTGAATTAAGGGATTTTGCAATTCCCAAATCACGCAGTGGCTTTGAAATGAGCTAGACTAAGAAAGGGAAAAGATAAGAAGTAATGTCATTGGCCACCGAGACAACGGAACCCGTGGCGCTGTCATACGTACTGCCGACACTACCATCCTGCTGGACCGGGAATTAGGCAACTCACTTGCGTGTTGTTAGATAGTTGGGGTCCAAGATTGGCATCGCCAAAAAAGTGCACAATGGCCACTATGTGCTTGCGCAGCCATATACGAGGAAGTCACTATAAGTGCAAGTTGTAGTGACCAAATCTATATGATAAATTTTAGTTATTGCCGCTGGTGCTCCTCGGCTAGGTTCGGACTTACCATCCCTAATGTTTGCCATTTATGGCAGATCTTAATCCATGAGGAATTCCATCACCAGTATATGGATCAAATGTATTCGGCAAGGGGACCGTAGTGTCCCCTGGATCTAAGACAAATAAGCTTTGAATTCACTTGTCAGTGACATCTCAGGAACTCCTTCACATCAGATGCCCATCTTAGATAAGTGACATAGGTCAGGGAATTCCTTTGTATTGAAATAGGTCCAGATAGCTTAGAATTCAGAAATAAGTAGAGGGATGTGCTCAGTGTTAGTATCATCTGGCATTGTTAGACATAAAAAGTGCTCTGTTTGATACTCTCCTTACATTTCCTTTTCTCTTATCAGTTACAGCATGACATATGACGTAAAAAACATGTACCTTAGTGACCTTATTGCAAATCAAGACCCCAGAACTGTTTAGTAAGTGTGGGTACACAGCCCACAATAACCACATCAGTGGATACAGTACACAGTACAGGCCCTAAGAGCTATTTGCAAATTGACCCTGAGTTTTTTTTTTATCTTGAGATCCCCTAGAAATATTTCCCGTGCTACAAGGTGCAAAGTCTCAATCAGTGCTCACTCAACAATGACCCGTACCTCTCAAAATGCCAAGAGAGCCAAAATTTCTGTTTATAGGCCTAGTGGCAAGAAACATAGAGCTGGTTCTGGATCTATGGTTGTCCTTACCCCTACCAAAACCCGAAGGGGAAAGACCATTTATACTGAAGTAGATGCTGCCTCCTATTATAAGCCATCAAATGAGGAAGATGAATCATCAAAAACAAAACCATCTGTCACCCCATCCCACTCTAAAACAACTCTTTCTGCTTTACTAGAGGATACAATTCAATCAGAGGCTTTTTGCTTCAATGATCAAGAGCCTTACATATCTAGGATTACCAAAGTAAGATTGAGGTTGTGATATATACTATGATTAAGGTCTAACAAGAAGTAGTCTCAGAATGATTTTCTCTCAGAATGGATTCCTTGGAGGACTACCTACCTATCCATTCTTTTAGAATCTGAAGCCCCACAACAACTGCAAGACAAATGTACCCTTTGTCTTCAAGCTGACAGTAAAATCCGTTGCCTTTCATGTATTGGGCATCATGGATGGTGTCATACCTGTGCTGTCAAAGCACACCTGTCTCTTCCATTTCATAGGCTTCAAAGGTGGAATGGTCTGTTCTATGAGGCTATATCTCTTCAGGACTTGGCTTCATTCTAAACCTTGGACACAATGGAGATGTCTGTCCTTCAAGTACTGAAGAACATGATGACCGGATAACCATAGTGGACTCGGGAGGAATCTTTGTTCACTTAGTGAAATGGTGCAGATGCAATGGGTTCAGTGATCAAGACAAACATTTGCAGCTTTTTCGACATCGCCTTTTTCCCTCAACTGTCTTCAAGCCTCAAACAGCCTTTACATTCAATGTTTTGGATGAGTTTCTCATAGATTCTCTAGAATGCAAGACCTCAGCATTTAGCTTTTATTCAAAGCTTAAAAGGCTCACCAATAATGCCTTTCCTGATACCCTTTCTGTATGTTTTTAGATTTTATTATAAATAAAAGCTAATACCATAGTATCAGGATCGTTATCGTGAATTAATGAGAGTGTCAAGGACTTGGAGAGACCTCTCGAATCGAAAAAGAGCTGGGTTTGGTCATGATGCTCAGAATGACCCTGGAAAGGGGAGTTAGCAGTCTTTTGTCCTGCATGTCCTCAGCCAGGAATCAATTTGCCTAAGGACTGGGCTGAGCAATATAATAGGTCAGTGCACTTTTATGCCCCATTTAGATTATTTCTAAGTAGCTAACTATAAAACAGTGATGTTGTCTCATTACACTATGTGGTGGATGGCAACTTTACTGCTCAACACATGAAAATGCGTAAGCCTGAGGATGATGTGCCTCTCTCGGATGGGTTAGCATATATGGTGGCTAATGAGCCATATCAAAACCATATTGCTTAGGCTGCAAATAATGAAGAGGTATGTATTGTTGAATCTTAAGGCTGTAACTTATGCATTTATGCTTCTTTTGCATCTCTTAGAGGTCAACATGTCAAAACCATAGGGCTGTTAATGATGCCAATACCAACAAAACTCACTTGCGTGCCACTGGTGTGGGTGCTACTGCCTGTGCTCGTCATGGTTGTTTTGTTCCCCATTCTGTGGTTGATTTTTACAAAGGAGAACAGTAAACTCTTTTCCATTCCTTACATAAATATTTACTAATTTGGATCTAATTTAAAGGCAAAAAAATATTGACTACTCCATTTGTCAAGCAATCTCCTACAACTCTAATGGTATACAAAGAGCCCTTATCACCTATGATGTGGCTTGCCAATGGCACAAGAACTTCTTGGCCAGAGTAGAAAAATCATCTGGCTTGCTCTTGCCGGATAATTTGGAAGTGGTGCCAGCAGTCGGGAAATTCCATCTGAGTGCCCATAAGGCCCTATGTTTCTCCAGGTTCAGTCTCATGTTCCTTAAAGGGCAGGCCATATTGATGGAGAGATATTGGAAACCCTTTGGCTTCCTTTAATAAAATCTCACCTTCGGCAAGATCAATGACTTTAGCCCACCGTCAAGAGATTTATGATGACCATATGAGAGACTCAAACTGGAAAAAGCTAGTAGGAATAGGTGAGTTAAATTTCAATTTTAGCTATAGATATGTAACTTAAAACTTACTTTAAATGATAGTGAAAACTTTATCAAGGAAATTCAAAGCTGCTTCTGATGGAGTAGATTCCATGAAAGGTCCATTTGAAGAGCTTAGCTCTGTTGTAGATGCCGACAAATTGAGACTGTGGACCAAAGAGGCAGAGAAAGCTGACAATGAAAGAGGAGAGGCTTTGGATATATATAATTTACAAATGGACAAAGGTTGGTTATCTTTCTTTTCTTTTCTTTTCTTTAATAAAGTGCTTTTGCTTATTATTCTTTCATCTCTTTTATAGCTCCAACATTGGCAGAGATGAGACTTAATCTCTTAAATGCTAAGACATCAACCTCTGGAACACAAGGTTCTGTAACCTGGTTGATAGAAGGTATTAGTATTGAGGATGCCCAGTGAGTGACTATGTTATATAGTTATAAGGGCTCTAATATCAATGCTGGCCTTTATAGAGATTCATTACGGGCAGATATACGGTGTTTGCCGGTAAATCATACAACAACCCAAAGTGCCAACATTCTTCAAAAGCGACAAAGGCTTTATACTAGAATAGCCAAGTTCAATCAAATGGCTCAACTTTTCATGTCCAATTTGGATATGGATGTTACCTTCTCCATCAGGATGATCCTGCTTTCTGTCTTGAGGAGAAAGGGAGACCCTGAATGATGAAGAGCCTGAGAGAGAGAGGGCATTCTGGGGAACCCTAGTTGACAAGGATGCCGAAGAAGAAGATGCTGAAGAAGGTGGATATGAAGATGATCTCAATGAGAGCTTTCCTGAAGATCTCACCCTTTGGATGCCATCTCATATTGGGGCCTTCTATCTAAAAGAGGCAGGCCTAAAGGATCTGATAAAGGAGGAGGTCCAATTGCGTATTGGGCAGGCCAATGACAATTTAGAAAAACTGAGAACTCATTTAGGTTACAAGTCCATTCTTTATAGGATGAAGTTTCGAAGTTCAACTTCAGTCAGAACTGACACCAGATCCAAACAAGATATTCGAAGGGTAACCTTGAAGATTACTGGAAATGTTCGAAGTTACCATAGGGCAAGGGAGTCACTGTCCCGTTTGGAAGCTTCTCAAGACATTCTGCAAAAGTATCAACTTATACAGCCTAATGAACTAGGAGTGTCTAAGGACATTACCGAGGAAAATCGGTTTGGTCAAGGTTCAGAAGCTCTTCCTTGGTTTTGGAGAATCAGGAGAAATCAGCTTGAGCCACTTGGGATGTGGAATGAGGAATGTAAGTGCTATAAGGCATTAAACTCACATTTTCCTTTAAAATTCATACATTTGCTTTAAAGTTCATAGAATTAGCTGGTTAAAAGCCAGGGCCAGACATGAAAGATGGAAAGAAGAGTTGGAGATAGTGAAACATGAGATGGTTTGGACCATTTTGTGGTTTAAACATTATGAGCAAGACTGGAGAGGCGGTATAAAACTTATCCAAAACCAGGACTTAAAGCATATGCTGCAAAGCAAAAAGATGTTTGGAAAAGGTTTAGGGAAAAGGCTAAAGAGAAGTTTGGAAAGTATATAACTCTAGATGAAATCTAGCTTAAAATATGTTTAATGGAATCGAGGTGTCTTTTACAGTTTTACTTAGATATTTAAGTTGACTTTATTTGTTCAAGCAACATAATCCTCTAAACTAGATACATGTGACATGGATATCATGGACAGATCTATATCTACATAGCAAGTATGATCACACATGTGGTATCGGCCGATCTCATCATATTTACCATGGTCGGCCGATACCATACCTACGTAGCAAGTATGATTCACACATGTGGTATCGGCCGATCTCACCATATTCACTATGATCGGCCGATACCATACCTACATAGCAATTATGATTCACACATGTGGTATCGGCCGATCTCACCATATTCACTATGGTCGGCCGATACCATACCTACGTAGCAGGTATGATCACACATGTGGTATCGGCCGATCTCACCATATTCACTATGGTCGGCCGATACCATACCTATGTAGCAGGTATGATCACACATGTGGTATCGGCCGATCTCACCATATTTGGTATGATCGGCCGATACCATACCTATGTAGCAAGTATGATTCACACATGTGGTATCGGCCGATCTCACCATATTTGGTATGATCGGCCGATACCATATCTACAGTGGGCTCAAAAACCGTTGCAATGTTTGGCCATTTTTGACTGGGTGTGATATAGCGCTTAACAGAGTGGGAATTGCACTTAGAGTTGGCAGGGTAGAGTAAAGTACTTATTCTTGGCTTTCAAATGGTGTTTTGATCATATGATTTGAATGAGCAGTTGTAGAGATATAACCATTCTAATCTAGGGTTATCATTGCAACGGTTTTAGAGCTGTTGTAAATATCCAACTATTTAAAGTGTGCAATGTAGCGCTTGATGGACGGAGAATCATGCTTCGTGTAAATACAATTAAGTATAGTATTCGATCGTGGCTTTCTAACAGTGTATTAATCATATCATTTGACCAAATGGTTGTAGAGATATGCTCAGTTTAATTTGGTGTATCCATTGCAACAGTTTTGTCACAGTTTCAGAGTATTTGCAATGTAGTGCTGGACTGAGTGAGAATGATGCTTAGTGCAAATAGGGTCGAGTAAAGTATTTAATCTTGGCTTTCTAATGGTCTTTTAACCATATCATTTGATCCAACAGTTATAGAGATATGTCTAGTTTAAATTAGGGTATCCTTGTAATGATTCTTAGCCATTGTAAATATGCAATATTTAGAGTGTATCAGTACTTTATTTTGCTTTAAGCACTGCCCTAACCCTTTTGGACATGCCTTTTACTAATTTTTGATACTTCTCAACTGCTAGCTTCTCCCAGTTTGGCTTAATTCTTTCTATAACTTATAAATCCATTAAAAGGGCTTTTATGCCCTGTAAGGCCTTCTTTCAAGAAAACCTTAGAAGATTAAGTGCTTTACTTGGCCTCATTTATGCTAAGCACCATTTTCAATACATTAAGCACTACATTACAAGCACTTTAAAGCTGTCAAAAAGGCTATTACAATGGAAACCCTAAATTAAACTGGGCATATCTCTATAACGATTGGGTTAAATGATATGATTTCAAGGCTGTTAGAAAGCCAAGATTAAATACTTTACATTACATAAGCACCACTCTCACACCATTAAGCATTAAATCATGTATTTACATATTTACAACAGCTTAAAAACCATTATAATGAATGCTCTAGATTAAACTAAGCATATCTCTACAACCATTAGGTCAAATGATATGGTTAAAAGACTATTGAAAAGCTAAGATTAAGGACTTTTATTTATCTTATATATACCAAGCATTAGTCTCAATGGTTGTAAAAATATGCTCAATTTAATCTAGGGCATTCATTGTAATGGTTTTTAAGCTGTTGTAAATATGTAAATACATGATTTAATGCTTAATGGTGTGAGAGTGGTGCTTATGTAATGTAAAGTATTTAATCTTGGCTTTCTAACAGCCTTGAAATCATATCATTTAACCCAATCGTTATAGAGATATGCCCAGTTTAATTTAGGGTTTCCATTGTAATAGCCTTTTTGACAGCTTTAAAGTGCTTGTAATGTAGTGCTTAATGTATTGAAAATGGTGCTTAGCATAAATGAGGCCAAGTAAAGCACTTAATCTTCTAAGGTTTTCTTGAAAGAAGGCCTTACAGGGCATAAAAGCCCTTTTAATGGGATTTATAAGTTATAGAAAGAATTAAGCCAAACTGGGAGAAGCTAGCAGTTGAGAAGTATCAAAAATTAGTAAAAGGCATGTCCAAAAGGGTTAGGGCAGTGCTTAAAGCAAAATAAAGTACTGATACACTCTAAATATTGCATATTTACAATGGCTAAGAATCATTACAAGGATACCCTAATTTAAACTAGACATATCTCTATAACTGTTGGATCAAATGATATGGTTAAAAGACCATTAGAAAGCCAAGATTAAATACTTTACTCGACCCTATTTGCACTAAGCATCATTCTCACTCAGTCCAGCACTACATTGCAAATACTCTGAAACTGTGACAAAACTGTTGCAATGGATACACCAAATTAAACTGAGCATATCTCTACAACCATTTGGTCAAATAATATGATTAATACACTGTTAGAAAGCCACGATCGAATACTATACTTAATTGTATTTACACGAAGCATGATTCTCCGTCCATCAAGCGCTACATTGCACACTTTAAATAGTTGGATATTTACAACAGCTCTAAAACCGTTGCAATGATAACCCTAGATTAGAATGGTTATATCTCTACAACTGCTCATTCAAATCATATGATCAAAACACCATTTGAAAGCCAAGAATAAGTACTTTACTCTACCCTGCCAACTCTAAGTGCAATTCCCACTCTGTTAAGCGCTATATCACACCCAGTCAAAAATGGCCAAACATTGCAACGGTTTTTGAGCCCACTGTACATAGCGAGTATGATCACACATGTGGTATCGGCCGATCTCATCATATTTGGTATGGTCGGCCAATACCATACCTACGTGGCAAGTATGATCACACATGTGGTATCGGCCGATCTCACCATATTTGGTATGGTCGGCCGATACCATACCTACATAGCAAGTGTGATCACACATGTGGTATCGGCCGAGCTCACCATATTCACTATGATCGGCCAATACCATACCTACGTAGCAAGTGTGATCACACATGTGGTATCGGCCGATCTCATCATATTTGGTATGGTCAGCCGATACCATCCCTATGTAGCAAGTATGATCACACATGTGGTATCGGCCGATCTTACCATATTCACTATGGTCGGCCAGTACCACATTCATGTAAAATATATAACCACCATATCTTACTATCAACTACCAATGCAATACTGTTCTATCATTCTAATCTGAGAATACAACATTGGCGGGGTCGGCCGGACCCACATATACGTTCCCTCGGCCGACCGTCAGGTGGACCCACTTTCATGACCATTTGTACATGTCGGGTGAACCAGATGTACGAGGGTTTTTGACTGAATGGTCTGAAAGTACAACCAGCTGTTAAATACTCCAGTACGTTTACCGGCGGAAACAACATAGTATTTTCGGCGTTTTTCAGGAGTCGTGAATGGTGAAGTTGTGTGTGTGGATTCTCTTGGGGGCGACGAAATGACAAACGAAGCCATTGCCCTGCAGATCAATTCTTGGTCAGTATTGCCCTGGAACGTTCAATGGTAAGTAGAGTTTGAACAGCTAAATAACTAAGCCCACCGTGAACACTGTGGCTTCAGAGGATAAGACGTGGGTCTTTGGTAGTAGGATGGTCTTCAGTGAATCCGTTGCTGGCGAAACAGGAGCAGAGACTTCATCTACATCCGAGTTGTCGCTCGCGGTGCGAACAGGAATTGAGGCAACAGTGGGTTTAATGGGCGTGACAGCAGCGGCAAACCCAAGGGAGGCAGGATGGAGCCCTAAAAGAACTCCCTTGGTGTCGTTGCTCACATCGGAGGTTGCGTCCGCTACATATACTGCTAATTAGATTTGTTAGAATATAAAAACAAGAAAGTTGAGACATTACCGGTTGGGGTGTCAAGGTCATTGCTGGCATCTTTCTTCGCACGTTGTTGTTCCCCTTGTCAAAGATGAGCTAACCGTGGACGGTCTTGATCACAAAGCTCACGTTTAAGGAGAAGCTGTTGTTGCTTCTTGAGTGTATTTTGCCAAGGAGTAATATCAATTTCGCTCTGAGGGGAGTTCATGGCAGGTGGAGACAGTGGGAGGATGGGAAGCGAAAAACAACTGGCTGTTGCCCTGGTGGTGTGACAACGGATAATTGTTGAATTCCCTCTGAGTTGTATTACTTTAATTGAATTGGTGAATAATACAGAATTTATTATGTGAAAAGTCGGACTTACTAGTTCTTCTTGCCACGTTGAAGCCAGCATCCTCATGAAGAACCTCATGGGCAAAAAGCCATGGACGACACCAGAGCAGTGGGCTTGGCTCAAGGCGCTCGTCCCTACATTTGTCCAGGCTCAGCAGGAAAAGACGACCGGAACATTTCTCGAAGACACTTACTGCGAGTGGTACAAAAAATGGCCGAACGCGGAACCAACTAAAGAGGAGATTAGAGTAGCTAAGGGAATCGCTGAGAAGGCAGTCGCACGCAAGCGACAGTTTTCTGATAATGTAAGTGTTTATTAAAACGGATTCGCAACAGTATTATGTTTACATCGGTGTTCCAGCGCATAAAATTCTGGTTTCATAACCACACCAGAGGTTCTTCGTTGGGTGCTGGAACCCGAGGCGTGCTGAAATTGTCTGCGCCATCGAAAGCCATGCAACCCTGGCAGGCATACCTGAACAAATTTCAACATACGAAGCTGAAGGAGAAAATCGACGAGGCCTGGCGGCAGTACTTGAGCGAGGTCCCAGAGGGCCAGAAACCAGCGAAGACGCTCTTCGAGATTAGGAATAAAGTAGCCCAACAGCTGTACGAGGCTGAAACAGCCGAGGTCAAGGAGGAGGTTGAGGAGCATCGCAAAAAAACAAGGGTCGAAGAGGAAGTGTCTGATGATTTCGTAGAAAAGAACAGGTCTTTGCAAGGGTATGATTTTCAGTGAGTTGTTAAAGTGCATCAAACTTACATATTCTTTGGCGAAAAGTTCAATCGATAAGCTTCCTCGAACCCTCCAGGTTGCCACGGAATCCATTGCCAAACAGATAGGATGGAACGTCTTGGTAATCGTGGGTGGGCCGAACCCGCGTCTGGGAGGGAAAATTACAACGCTCGCATAAGTCTAGTGCTTTAAGGTCCAGTCTAATAGACTGGAAAAAGACCGGATACCGGACTGGACTGTAACTGGTGAAAACCGAACCATCAGTCACGGTTATCCCATTTAGGGAATTTACTATTTTCGGTCTAAGTCAATTTCATTTGCTTTTAAAACTGGGAAAAACCAGTTAGAACCGGTCATAGACCGGACTTTCAGTCCATTTTTCAGAGTACCTTACTCCTTCAAGACATGATCCAAGATAATAAGTGAAACTATGGGAAAACAATGTATATTGGGTGAGAAGTAAGTACTACAGCAAGATAGGGCACTTTAGACAATCGTGCATGTCTTCGCGGAACACATAAAGCTCATTGAATGTCCATCTGGGTCGTATATGTATGGATCTCACGTTTCTAAGCCCGCGCGCATGTGCAGAAGTGTCCAGAGCAAGAGGAAGGAGGGCCTCACTGGGCCTGGTAATTCGAAACGCGGCTAGCCTTGCACCGCTCTGCACGTCTTGTAAGTTTGCATATGGGGACATATTGAATGTCTTGAGGTATTCCTGAAGTTACTAAGGATGCAGACGCGTGCAGCACTCTCAGGAATGGAAAGACTGAGCTGCATTGAGCTCTGTGCTGTCGCAGCAAAAAAAAAATAAGGTTATTATGTAACATGGCTATCTATCCGGTTTGGGTGTTTGTTTCTGCTTCACCGGGCCGCTTTTGTGCCGATTTCCCGCACTCCAGCAACAGTTCCGTTTAACAGAGCTGAGTTGCAGCTCAGTATTTCCAGTCCTGAGAGTGCTGCACGCGTCTGCATCCTTAGTAACTTCAGGAATACCTCAAGACATTTAATATGTCCCCATATGCAAACTTATAAGACGTGCAGAGCGGTGCAAGGCTAGCCGCGTTTCGAACTACCGGGCCCAGTGAGGCCCTCCTTCCTCTCGTCCTGGACACCGCTGCACATGCGCGCGGGCTTAGCAACTTGGGATCCATACAGATACGATCAAGATAAATATTCTGTAAACTTTATACGTTCCGCGAAGACATGCACGACTATCTCAAGCACCCTTTCTTACTGTAGCACTTACTTCTCACCCAATATACTTTTTTTGTCATAATTTCACTTATTATCATGTACCTTCTAAGATAAATGTCTGCCTACTTGTTGTAAAAGGTAGAGAATACAGTAATAAGATACATTTGTGTGAAATTAACAGTGGGAAAGGGGAGTGGGTCGCTCAGTTTATATGATGAAAGACCAGCAGAATTGTTTAAAAACTGGTTCTAACTGGTTACTATTGATCCAAAAGTAGACCAGTTAGGACCAGTCCTAGGACCACCCTCAGACCGATAGTAACTGGTCTAGAGGGGTCCGGTTCAGTTATTTGGGCCGGGTGACAATATACAGACCAGTCTCGGTCTCGGTCTTTTCCAAAAATGGAAAAAGACCGGGACCGGACCAGACTTTAAAGCACTACGTAAGTCGGTCATTGGCATCGAGTGTTCAATATCGGACTTACCATCTTTCAGTCTTCATCGAGGTACGACGGCGGATGGAAAGACATTTGAAGCCTTCTTGGGGAACGACCAGTTTGAGAAGAGAATTATGTCGAGTTTTGATGACTTTTTGCACGAATCCTTCGGTAAGTGGATGATTCAAAGGCTATGGCGATTGGGGTGTGATATACAGTGACATGACACCCACGTATAGATCAGGCGGAATGCGCTACTCGAGCCCTCAATATAGGGTCAAAGGAGAACGCTCCCGAACTCGAACCCGGATCCATTACATCCTCCAATTCCGATGATGACGAGTGGCAACCAACTAAGCAACCAACTAAGAAGGCAAAATCCCCGGGCCGGTCTAGCTCAGGAACACCCACCAGTCAACATGAGTTCGAACAGGCGAAGGCGAAGAAAATAGCAAGGAACAAGAGGCTCCTGCTGGAATTGGCCGGTTCAGCTGCACGAATCCAGGACTCGAACATCGACCGGGAACCAAGGGACCGTGAGCTGGATCCAGAGGCGTAGGTTGTTTGCACTTATGTATGGTGGTAATGTGCTCATTTGTTTATAGCCGCCCCACTGAAACTGCGTCGTCGCCTCCTTCACCCACAAACGAACTAGCTGTTGACACTGAACTAGCTTCACCTTCTGCCAACGACGCCTGCTGTGATGTAGGTTCTGAGAATCTCACGACGCAAATTCAGAGCACCACAGAGATGCTTCCTCCGGCCGATGATGACTTGGGGACTCGACCAGCTGACGATGGACCAGCTGAAGATGGACTCGGGGTTGATGCTGCTCTGGGAGAGGGCCAAGGTCAGGCTGATGGTGAGTGTCGACGCGTATCCTCCTGAAACTTGTTTAGCGTTGTGTTTTAGCCTCGTCCCAGGGCAACACTGCTCCTGCAGCTGGTGACTGTAGCCGTTCGCTTTCACCATCTGTAACTCTTAACCCACCTGCGGATTCGTTCTATGAGAACGAATGGTTCACACCCTGGCTCACCCATTTCCGAACGGTATCGACTGACAATGTTTCTTGGCAAGCGTTGGTGACGCAATGGTACAGTACGAAGCGTTGAACCCACCGGATGGGGTGAGTTTCCTTCATTTTTTCTTGTTATTTTGCTTCACGTTTCATTGCAGAGGTTGCCTGCTGCATTACATCCGGAGGAAGTTCAGTGGTGGATCAAGCGCAAAAGGCCAATGACCAGTCTTCCGCACGTCAAGAATCCATCGGAATTCAGAGCAATGTGGGCGCTGTGGTGGGTGAAGATGCAGCCGGCTTGGCGTGAGGGCGCGTCGCTGGTCAGGACCCTGCCAACCGATGCAGACTGGGAGCCGATCTTGCGTGGCGGTCCAAATGGACTCTCCATAGTCGTTATGGCTCTCTCGTGGTGCGACCCTATCACAGAGTCGAATGGTCAAGATTCGGAGTTCTCGGTGGCCGTCAATGATGTAAAGTGGGTAATTTCGGAACTTGTAGTGTTGTTATCGGCTAGGACGACGACTGAATGCGTGGATATCGGGAAGAAGCGCCGCCCTCAAGAAGCCACAGAGGAAGAACTGTCTCCAAAGAGGTGTGTATAATTTCTATTCTATTGTGATATATAACTGAGAGATGGCAGAGCTAGGACTGTGGCCTGTTGGACTCTTTACATCTATACTACTTGCGCCCTTGTTTCTTTTGATTACATAAAACCTGTGACGTCATGTCAGCAATCACACGCCGGAACATTTAGCAGCCAACCATCAACACTACTGGTACTGAGTGAGCAAACCTAGAGGCATACAGCTAGAAAGATGTCTGTTTTTGTAAAGGAAAGAGAGGATAGATGTCACGATCATATTACAATATTACAATGATTCACAATTATATTACAATTACCTAGTATCTATTTACAATTAATATGATTGTAAATGGTTGTAATATGATTGTAAATGATTGTAATATGATTGTGAATGGTTGTAATATAATTGTGAATGATTGTAATATGATTGTAAATGGTTGTAATATGATTGTGAATGATTGTAATATAATTGTAAGTGGTTATAATATGAATGTGAATGGTTGTAATATGATTGTAAATATATTACAACCATTTACAATCATATTACAACCATTCACAAGCATATTACAATCAATCACATTCATATTACAACCATTCACAATCATATTACAATCATTTACAATCATATTACAACCATCTACAATCATATTACAATCAATCACAATCATATTACAACCATTTACAATCATATTACAATCAATCACAATCATATTACAACCATTTACAATCATATTACAATCAATCACAATCATATTACAATCATTTACAATCATATTACAACCATTTACAATCATATTACAACCATTTACAATCATATTACAACCATTCACAATCATATTACAACCATTCACAATCATATTACAATCATTCACAATCATATTACAATCATTCACAATCATATTACCACCATTTACAATCATATCACAATCACAATACAATCATTCACAATTATATTACAACCGTATTACAATGCCCCTAGTTCTAATTACAATGTTGTCATTAAAGGTTGTGGTATTATACACATCGCAAATGTGCATTTGCCTTAGATATTGTGATAAAAGTGGCAGCTACCAGTGCTGAGATGCTGTAACAAGTCCATGAGGGGAAGTGTCACGGAGCGCGGGAAAGTGGCAGCAAAGCGGGCCGGAACTCCGAAAATGCACGCAGATTGATGTAGGATGTATGGGGGACGATGAGGAGAGGGTCCTGGTGCTCTGAGGACCTCTGGTACGCACTTTTACGTGAGCAGCCCGTGCTGCGTTGTATCACCGCGAACAGCTCCTCTGCAGGCAGCCCGGAATCTTGACCCCAATCTCACAGACTCTCCGTCATGGGACTCTGCGATGACACCGATGCAAATCCCACCACTCAACCATTTTTACCCCTTTCAGCAACATTCCAGGGTGTCCCAGGCACAGGGTCCACCTCACGCCCAAACACTGCCTCAACGAGCCTCGCTGCACTCGCAATCACCAATGCCCCCACTTTGCATGAACAGCCATACCGGAAACAGTTACCCATTCGTACAGGAGTGCAGCAGGCAATAGGAGGAGTCCCAAATCCGCTATCAAGCGCAAGCGCAAGCCCACCAGGAAGCTCAGTCTCAAGCACAAGCCCACAGGTCGGCCCAGGACGACTTTACCACCAGCAGCAGCAGCAGCAGCAGCAGCAGCATTACCAACAACAGCAGCAGCATGCACCCGTATTCGGCAACGTCATTCCCCCTCACTAGGGTCTAGCCCCAGTCCAAGTGGTGCAAGCACACCACACATTTTCAGCACCAAATCTTGCGGGGAGCGCGCTGAGCAAGTTTGACTTCTCCCTGCGCCACCTCTGTTCTTGGAATGGTTTAAAATGGTGCGTTCTTGTGTGATTTGAAAAGCGCACGCC
This sequence comes from Russula griseocarnosa, assembly GCA_022884055.1. Lineage (NCBI taxonomy): Eukaryota > Fungi > Basidiomycota > Agaricomycetes > Russulales > Russulaceae > Russula > Russula griseocarnosa. The sequence continues at coordinate 131,073 of JAGKRU010000079.1, read as the reverse complement.
GTGTTTTATTCCTCATGTCAATGTGGTTCGGCTGCTACTGTTTTATTCTTTTTGACTGATATGGCTTTAGGCTGGGTTGATACCTCTTCCTCTTTACCTTTTACCACCCCCACGATTCTCAACGCAGCAACATGATGCATTGCTCGTGCAGCTCGACACCGAATACACAGGCACCTTAGAGCGCAAGTCACATCTGTCGTTCAAGTGCCGTGTGCGGGTGATTTTCACTGGCAGATGGTGTGCCTTTACATCTAGCCTTGATTTCAGTTCACTCATCTCTGCACTTCCGTTTACCGTCCTTTTATACTCCAATCCCACAGCCCAAGTGGCACAAAATGAGTTCCCCTGTCGGAGATTCTCCTTCGGACCTTCCTTGTTTCCATTACCTGTCCGAACGAGATTGTCTCAACTGTCATTCAGCCACAAAGCACACCACCATGCTCACATCACTTTCAGAGCACTGTCTGTACTGCGCCAGGTCCTCCCCCAAGAACTCCAAGAAGCTCGAGCTAGGCTGGCTTGAGTTCCACTCTCCCGAGCCGCCAGACCCTGAAGTTGCGTGGCTAGGCAATGTTTGGATCCAGATCCCACTCCACTTTGATCCGATGGCCCGTTCCCCAGACACCTCCGCCACCTCTCTCTGTCGTCTCTTCGTATGCTATAGCGTGCTGCCTTGTAGCAGACACTCTTCGCGCGCAATCCACAATCGGATCCACCATCCCTGAGGGTGATGCCCTGGGATGTGATCAAAAGGCCTCACTCACTCTCGATGCTGCATGCGGACTTGCAGGATTGAATTAAAGGTGCATGAGGCACTCGGGTCATGGGGATCATGAGTGAGCCTGTCAAGAAGGCCAAGGAGAAGTAGATAGTTACATAGTTACATGTTTTAAAATAGTCTTGCAATCAATGAACTGCGGGTCTATATGGACCTACGGGGTGTACCCCAACCCAACACGTGTGCAAAGTCAGGCAACTGACCAGTCTGGACTGGTTGTAACAGGTTGCAACAGGTTGCAACCGGTCAACACCCTAACCAGTTGCAACTGGTGGGTAACCGCAACTGGACCGATCCTAACCGGTCATAGATGGTTCGGTCCGGTTATTAGATTTTCATAGAAAATCGCAACCGGTTGCGGTTGCGGTTGTGGCATTTCCGGTCCGAAAACCAGACTGGACCGGACCTTGAAACACTACTCGCCAATACTGCTATGGTTCTGTCTTGCACTTGTCTGCAGGCCTTTAGGATGCACTCCAAGCCAGGTGAAACTTTTTTGACCATGTCTGTGAGTCGCCAATGCATGCACTGCAGTGCCGCAAGTACTAGAACTGCTTCTGGGTGTGTGTCTGTGCTTGCCTCTGACCGTGCACCTCACTTGGAACGGGTTGCTGCTGCTGTGGGATTGGCTGGGATTGGTGGGAATTGTTTTTGTGCCCAGGCCTAGCATCTGTGTATGCTGCACACCACTGTTATCACTTGCACTGCTGCCGCTGGATCTTGCTATCTGAGCCTGGACTGTCTGGACTGCAGCGCTCCAATCATGTTTGACACGGCCCAATCTGTGGCCCATGCCCATCTGATTCTGGTATATAGAGGTCCTCCACTGATGAGCTGGGAAGCTGGTCTGTGGGGAACAAACACCCAAATCAAACCAAGCACGCTCCCAGGCCAGCAGCAAGTTCTAGGGGTGTGAAGCGCTGTAAGGTGTTGCGCAAATGTCTGCTGAGAACCAAACTTCGCAGGCGGGTCCATCTTTATCCTCAGAACTTGGGCATAGCTCCGCTAATGGCACGGATTTGTGCAGTGGTCCCGGGAACAGCAGGACTGGTCCGGAAAGATGTTGAATGCGGCCTATCGTGCACATGCGCGCGGACTTCACTACTTCACAATCTTGGCCGCACTGAACCCCAAAAGGTCCTCCTGAAGTTGCTAAGGGCATGGATTTGTGCAGCACACTCGGGGAGGTGAAGAAGAGCTGATGGGGAGAGGGTTCACCACCGTAGAACACAGCTTCCCATGAATCTGAGACGATTGCATATTCTATGACAGTTTCTAAGGCTTTGTATTGTTCTGTCTGAGAAAATATGGCACTTCTAAGTTCATAATGAAGCCATATGATCTTTTAGGAAACAAGGTTGACTTTCAGAAAATCTGGGATCTATGACGGACTAACTACCTAACCCCGGTCCCGGATTGCCGGCCCGACACCCCTTGGGCAAGGGATGTTGTGGCTTGTGGCGGATAGGCGCTCCGACATTGTTGTTCTGCTTTGTTCCGAATGTGGCTGCGAGACTCCGACATGCCGACATGCACATTACAACACCTTTGGGAGCTGCCTTGCACAAGCCATGATGAGGTTGGCTATGGAGACTCTGGAGAGCTTGTCAGTGAGGTTCGGGATGAGGAATGTGGAACGTGGAAAGGGCTATGTAAAAAGGCAGCACAGACACAGGCAGTCACATAAACTGACATGACTCGTCCTGTTTGATCCCCATAAAGTTTGATGTAATGATCTACGTGTGCTGTCCAGAGTATAAGAAGCTGGTATTGCACAGGCATTCAACGAAGATGACGGCTGACGTAGCTGTCCTTGGGTTAGGGATTCCTGACAGCTTCCGCATGAGTAGGATGGAACTCCAAATTCTCACTCAGATTGACAGCATTGGAGTTGTGTTCTGGGCAGTCAAGGTGCTCTGCGTTGGTCAAGTTTGGTAGCACAAGGAGAGCAGCAGGCCAAAAGTGTGAGACATGCAACAGGCTTTGGTGGTGTGAGAAGGAGACTGAGTGGTGATGGTCGGGTGCGAGGCTGCGAATCTGCAAGGGTCCGATATTGGTCCAAGGGTTGAGAGAAGCTGCGACACATGTGCATACTTAGAGCACGTCAAGACCAATCCAGTGGACTCTGGGGGATGGTAGACTTACTGGGCTAAAGGACCAGGATCAACGACATCAGCATGTGCGGCCAACTGCACCAACAAAGTAGTTTGGTGGCACGGGGCAGTTATCACTCGGCCTCTTCATATTCATTGAGTGTTGGGGTGTGTACCGATGCACAGACATTAGCAAACCCCATTTTTTCCCACAGCGCCGCGTAGCAAACAAACAATCGCAACAGCATCGCGTAGCAAACAAACACTGTCACAGAAACCCACAGAACTACACAGCACGTATATAGTCTACACAGCACTCCACAGCCACGTCTATAGTCTGCACAGCATTCCACAGCCACATCGGAAGTCTGCACAGTGCCACACAGATCACCAGATATCAGACCACGTTGCAACTTACACATCCCGACAAATTCATCCTTATTCTTATGTTACATGCTGGAAGGCACGAACCCGGCCCCCACTGGCAAGGACTCATTGGGAACCTGAACTACCTTTCAATTACTAAGGTTCTGCATGTATATCATACAGGTCGGGCCAGACAACACACCTACCCGTTGACACTGCACCTGTACTACACTTCATAAGGATTGTAGGACATACAAGAGCACTGATCACTGCTAGACAAATCCGTTAACAAATGTGAAAGCGACATCCTCTATCATTTCTAGCGTCCAGCATCCAGAGTTAGCAGTCCACATAAAGCATCAATTCTTTTCCATCTGGACAACTCAAAACCCTACATAAATGTTGATGTATACCCGCCTTTCTCATCTTGTCCAAAGCGTCCAGCGTCCAACGTGCAATGTCCGGAATCACAAATCCCTCAACAACCTCCAAACAACCTCCTCATTCCTCTCCCATATCTCCCTCTTGACAGCGCTAAACCCCTCCTTGGGCCTGTCAAACCCATCGCTCATCATCTTCTCCACCGTGCGACAGATGTGTGGGTGCGAGCCGAGCATTCGCCCCGACTGCAAAGGGTCGGAGGATAGGATAGAAGCCGCTGAACCGGTTCAGAGGGCTTTGATGGCTTCCATCTCAAGCACGATGGATGGCCGTGTGATGGTGACTCTGTCATCGTCAATGAAGGTGTAGGTGGATCGGATGCGGTGGGTTACCAGCAGGGGAGTCTATGATGGAGCGTGTGGTGAGAACCAGAAAGAGGGGAGGAGACACGAAAGAGTAGGGAGGAAGACTCACGTTGACCTCCATACATGCCTACCATCGCACTTGCCTGATTGAACAAGTACCTATCATCCGTGCACGCGAACGCGGGGATGCAGACGTCCATTGAGCACGTAGAATTGGTTGTAGTCGAGGTTTGCGTGGATGATGACGACCTGGGTGAGCGTGGGTGGGATGTCAAGCAGTCTGCCGCCGACGAGGTAGAGATGGAAAGATGTGTAGCAGGAGGAAGGGAAGGTGTGTAGGAGGGGAGCTTGGCCCTAGGGGAGATAGCCCCGATTCTGGGTCCTCTGTGGGTTGTGGAATGTTAGATGGGGAAGGGGAAGGAAGGGAAGGGGGGCGACTCATACCTTCAAGGTAGGTTATCAGTTGTTGGAATATCCTATCGTAATCGCGACACAAAGAGTCAAAAAACCCTTGAATAACGGCATTGGACAAAGTTCGGTTGGGAGGAAGGTCTGAAAGATATGGGAAATCCAAGATGTGTGGGTGGACATCGATGGGGATATGTTTGTAACCTGTGGAGTGGATAGCGGGATCCGGGTCATCGGAGTGTTTGGTGTGGTGTCATTGGAAAATGGATGCTACGCTGTGAAGAAAAAATGGTACATACACACCGTACTGCAGTGTTGTTGTAAACGTGCGCAATTGCCTTTACATTGTGCACTCAGGGAAACCCGTGTTTGCCCCCAAAAAGTTAATACGGGTGAACCAAAGAACAGTTGCCAGAAAACTGATCAGAAAAATGTGCTGGGCTGAGAAAAAAACCAACTCACTGTAATTACCTCCTCATGGTCAACACAAACAAGACACAGAAGTACATCACGAGAATTGGCCTGTACACTGGGACATCGAACACAGATGAAAGAATGCAGTTAAAGTCACGGCGGGAGGTGTGCCTGGATGCGTAGCAGTGGATAAGGAAAGGGAAAAAAACAGATAGTTGGGGGATGGTACCTTGATGAGGAGACGACAGCTGCGAGTGGTGGGAGGGATTGAGGATGTGAGTCCGCAGATTCGCGAGATGCAGTGGGTGGACGGCTGCTGCTAGACCCTGGTCTAACATCGGGGTTTGAGGAGCGGTTGTTTGCTGCTGAGGTTGACCATGAAGAGGATGTGAGATCAGAGACTCTGAGTTCGACGAATGGCTCTCCTGAGGCAAGAAAGAACTGGCCGGGGTGCGGTTGGAGTGTTGATGGAGATGAGGGTGAAGTGGTGGTGGATGGAGCGGTTGAGGATGTAGGTGAGGTGGGTGATGTGGCGGAGGGGAACGAAAGGACTGGCCAGGGTCGCAAAAGGAATGACTACTGGCTTGACGGGAATGGGAGCGATCTGTGTCTTGTACGTACCAGGTATGAGAAGGAGCGGAGGGGTGGTGGGGTTGATAAAGGAGATCAGTCTCCCTTCGTAGCCAGTACTCGTTCTCGGACGGTGATGAGCTGGGAAGCTGGTCTGTGGGGAAACTATCACCCAACTCAAACCACGTGTGCTCCCTCAGCCGGCAAGTTCTAGGGGGTGGGAAGCCCTGTCCGATGTCGCGCAGGTATCCGCGGGAAACCAAACTTCGCAGGAGGGTCCGTCTTGACCCTAAGGACTTGGGATATGCTCCGCTAAGGGTGCGGACGCGTGTGGCGGTTCCGGGAGCGGCGGGACTGTTCCGGAAAGACGGTGAGTGCGGGCTACCATGCACGTCCGCGCGGACTTCGCTACTTTGCACCTGAGGCCGCACTAGACCTCCGGAGGTGCTCCTGAATTTCCTAAGGGCGCGGGCGCATGCTGCACTCTCGGGAACGCGAGGAAGAGCGAACTGTGCTCTTTGGGGATCTCTACACTGAGAGACTGAAGGGGGAACTCTGGGGCTTCTTCTGTTTGGGTCTATAGGTAGTTACAAGGTTTATATACTAGGGTATGACAGGGCTAGGCACTGTAGTGAGGGAGGAGGGGACTGAGATACTGTAATAAGTCCATGAGGGGATGTGTCACGGAGCGCGGGAAAGCGGCGGGAAAGCGGCCCGGAACTCCGAAAATGCACGCAGATTGATGTAGGATGTATGGGGGACGATGGGGAGAGAGTCCTGGTGCTCTGAGGACCTCTGGTACGCACTTTTACGTGAGCAGCCCGTGCTGCGTCGTATCAACAGTGTGCCACCAAGGTGAGAGTGGGTTGCATATCCTCCTGCTTGACACCACTGGGGCCACCACCACCAGCAGGACTGCCGCCGCCACCACATCCACCAGCAGTGCTCTGCTGCTGCTGCCGCTGCTGCTGTTGGTGTAAATGGTGGGCAGCAGATACATCACCAGATGCGTCTGAGTGGTATCAGATGACAAAGATACGGTGACGGCTTGGGAGTGCTGAGCACCACGCTTGGCTCGATGCTGGGTGGCCTTGTTCGCGGCGGCCATGGTGGCGTGCAAGGAAGAGAGCTTGCGCATCATACGCTCGTTAGCATCCTGCTTGTCGGCATGCACTGTCTGGGCATGTTGACAGAGATTGTCGAGACGAGAGAACTGTTTTCCACAATGGCAGGTGAAAGGGCATTCGCTGGTGTGTAGTGTGGACGGACTTGGCGAAAAAAAGTTCAGCTTGCTGACAAATCCATTTTCATCGCCTCACAATTCTTGCTGCTGTCAAATCATACAGTATCATCTCTCCTCTCCTCATCTCAAAGGACACTCTTCTTCCTTGATGGCACGCACCCTCAACAACCAAGTATTCCAGGACTTGATTCCTCCACCTGTTGACCATTACCATGACCGACACACACTCAATAATGTGCCTGGCTTTGAAAATGAACCAATTTTTTTTTCCAGCTTCAAACCATTTTCTCCCACTTCCACTCACTACACTTCGCTGAAAAATGCTGCAAATTGCAGATAAACATGCTTCGCATCGACAATAGAGCGACAGGTATCAGTGACCAAGCTCAGGGTGTCAATGACAATGTGACAGTGGTCATGGAAGGTGTGCCAATGCCCTGCCCCCTAGCTTGTGTCCACTGGTACTCTAGCCTCAAAGAACTAATAGAATAGTTGAGCTCTCGTGTATTTTACAGTTCCTCGACCACTTCAATAGGAGAGTCCAATTTTTTTTATCTTTTGTGTGTGCCAGCGGTCCAGGATGATCTTTTCCCTTCATTTCTCTGTCCGCCTGACGAAGATCCACGCTGCGCCGATCTGAACAACACCGCTGGAGTACAGGTATGTGTACCCTACCCGGCACGGGTGCGATGTCAGTGGGTGTGGGTGCCATTTATTTTCTGCCCCGTTTATCCCCCATCCATGTCAGATCACACTCAATTGACCCAGAAGAAGCTTCGTCCACCACCCTTGTTGACCCTGTTTCCGTACGTTCCCTTGCCAGTTTTCCGAATCCTTCCTCACCACCACCGTTTGCATCCCTTTCCCCCAGTTCCAAGCCAGCCCAACCCTCACAAACAGTTTCGACAACAGCTACACGCCAAGTTTCCGAGGGATCTGCGGCACGTCCTCTGCATCTGTGTGCCGTCTTACAGCTATTGATATGTTCCTTTTTGCTGTTGCCGTCTGGTCAACCCTCCAGCTCGTCTAGACCATGGTGCTGCTCATTTTGCAGTTTCTCCAAATTGCATGTCAAATGATGACACTCGAGGTGTCCAACCTCAATCGCCTTAGGTCATCCCGTGGGGATCATTGCGAATAATGGCATCCTGTTCTCGCCTTTGGCAGTCATGGCAACACACTTCATTCAGCTGTGCTTGCAGCGCCAATCTCACTGCTCTTTCTTGTAAACATCACTGGGTACATGGTTGGTTCGAAAGCAGAAAACGGTGGGATCGCCAAGGATGGCGCTAAAATGGTCCGCATGGTCGCGTGTGCGGACGTTCCCAAGATGACCGTCATCGTCGGAGGTAGCTTTGATGCTGGAAATTACAGTGAGGGCTTGATTCTCCCTCTTTTTTTATATTTGAGTTCGCTGATCGCATACCTCTTCCTGGCCCCTCTCTCCTTATTTACCTTAGGAATGGCTGGCCACATGGTAAGCTCCCTTACCACTTCCATCACCAGCATCCTTAGATGATGATGTCACCTATCTGGGATGATGTGCACTTTTTCACCTGAAACTAGTATTCACCCTGATTTCTGTGGATGTGGCCTGTACGTACAATCCTTTCACTCTGTTATCACCAGAAATTCGGCACTGACCTTGGATTCAGCCTGCATGCCTGCCCTGGATATTTTTTATCCTTCTCAGAATGCCAGGGTCTCCATCATGGGTTCCGGTCAGCTGTTGCAGGTCATGCAATCAGTCTCATGGTCCGCCCCATCCCCTGCCACTTAACATTATAGCACAAAGTTAATTATGTGTGCGAATGCGCATTTGTCAGAGATCCATCGCAACATGCACTGCTAAAAACAGAAATTGAAGCCCAGTCTTCTTCCTTGTATGCGACCGTGCGGCTCTGGGATGACAGCATCACGCACCTCCGTAAGGTAAGCTACCCCCTTGCCCTTGCCCTTTGTAAGGATGCTGTTACATACATTCATGAAAGAGCTCTTGTCTTATTCAGCTCCAACCAACGTTACCTGGATCCACCAAAGAAGACCATTCTGCTGCATCAAGCCCGCTCTCACCACTGCTATCACGCCCATCATCTTCGATGGGCGCTCTGGATTCACCGTTCCCACTCGACAGTAAGACTGCTGTAAAATCGACCTTCTCTGCCCTTATTGGGGCACAAGCGCCGTGTTGCGGGCTAAGCTGGCTTGTATCTTTTGCTGCCGGCAGAAGATACAATGTCGCCCCTTACCTGGCGATCATTTGGGTAGTACTTGCTAGTTTGTATTTTTCTCCCTCAGCTGGAATTTGTGTCGCTGATCATCCTCTCCCTGTACTGTGCAGGCAATGTGCGAAGCGGAGCAGAAAATGCGAGTACCTGGAGATGACGTGGCATGGTAGAGGAACGAGACGGCCACGCGGCAATCTATATGAAAGCGATGATGAGGAAGAGGAACCGCAGTCGCAGCCCAAGTCAAGACGGGGACCATAGCCTCTTTGGTCCTGGCGACCCCGCCGCCGTTTCTGTCTCATGTCCTACCATCGTCTTCCATCACGCCTCAACGTTGAGCCAATCACATCTTCACCCCTGGCACTGGTACCTCTGCATCACAGCTCCCTTTACCAGGTTTTGAAGCAGGAATCACAGACACGACAGGCACCTCCATTAGGCACACCTGTTCTTGGGAATACATGGGGCTCCGTGATTGCGTTGAGTGCAAGTCAGATACACCTTTCACCTGAACAGCTGAAGAATCATGCATTTGCCATGCTGGGGACAAGGAGGGCCTGTATCCATACCATTCATCTAAATACTGTGCACCCAATAAAGTTGTGGTTCAACCATCTCTGTGGGACATTGTGGAGAGCTGTGGGATACTGCAGGATGCTGCGGGATGCTGTCAGATGCTGTGAGATTCTGTGAGATTCTGTGAGATTCTGTGAGATCCTGTGAGATCCTGTGAGACACTGTGAGATCCTGTGAGATTCTGTGAGATTCTGTGAGACGCTGTGAGATCCTGTGAGACACTGTTGGACACTGTGGGATGCTGTGGTAGTGTGGGATGCTGTGGGGCTGTAGAGCTGTAGCAGCTGTGGGACACTGTCACAGCTGTGGGATGCTGTGACGAGCTGCTGCCGTTCTGTGCAGAGCTGTCAAACCCTGATCAAACTCTGACCGCTTTGATGCTTTGGCACTCTGCACAGTGCTGCACAGCACTGGACAGAAGACATGTGGTTTGCTGATGGACCTTGATGACATTCAGAAGGAGGAAGTGAGACGGCAGAGAAGGGGAGGTCTTTGGATTTGTGGCATTGCCAGAAGCAGAGTGCATGTGTGTAAATGGAATCATGGCTGAGAAAACATTCAAATCAGTAAAAGAGCACAGGAGCATAGGAGCAATTACGCAAGAAGCAGGCAATGGGGGAGAAACGTACAATCCGATGGAGACTCAATCGAGTTATAAAACACCATACTCCTTGCCTCTGAGCTCAGCTTTGGACTGCGCCGTGACTGTGGACCATAGAAAATCTGCGTGTCGTTGTGTGCCAGCGTTCTAGAAATCTATTGGCTTGGCATATATTTGAAAGAAATTAGTGTTGGTGGAGAAACGGAGGGCACAAGAGAGCGAATGAGTGGGGGTGGATCCAAGCATGCCAGGAATGAATCTGCTGCAGGGGGGGTGTGTGCTGTAGAAGGGTCATGCAAGTGAATCTGAGTGGGCTGATAGGAGAAAAAAAAATGGTGAGTGTGTAGAGCCGATCTAAAGGAAAGAAAGTTTCACGGGTATTGGCTGCCTGAATGGGAGGGTCTCACCATCTGTGCAGAACATTCTGTGTGCCCTAGTCATATTTACAGCTGCCTATAACCTCTCTCCTTCCCAAACTTCCACAAGTTGCTTCTTATCAAAGTTATCATCTCCTGGGTCTGTCTCGCAGAGGATGGCGGTCAGCTCACTCAAAAGGGAGATCGCTGAGGCAACGACCTCAAGATACGTCCTAGGAAGGCGATGCGATCACAGTGAACCACAGCCATACTGCCCACCTTACAAGATCGATGCAGTCCGAGAGTATGAAAGACAGGGAAAGAGGTTGACTGAAATGGTAGAACACGAGAGAGATTGGCTGAGATCGTGTGGACAGTGGTTCCATTAGCAGCGGCAAACACAAGGTAATAAGAACGATGCGTGTTACAACATGTACTGTATTCACTAAGTTAACAACAAGAAATAGCTACTGTATGCATCAGTCAACTCGGGTAAAGTCCTCACTGTCCTCCTCTTCGTTATCGAATGAAGCAATGAGAGAATCAATGTGTTGCTTGGCATCACTTGCTGCAGAGATGTGGCCATTACGATACACACTCTTTAGAAGCTGCAGGTTTTTGAAAACCTCTCTGTTGAGGCGATTGCGGTACTTGGTGCCTGTAAGGCCACCACTAGAGAATGCACACTCGGATGGTGTAGCCGAACCTTGGATGACAAGGTAGTCTTGAGCCATCCGTGAAAGCGTTGGATACTGGATTTGATGTTCCTACACAAGCTATTAGTTGATGATTTGAATCTAGGGGCTGAAACATACCCCCACCACCTGACAACATCATCGGTATCCTCCAGTGGGCTCTTAAGATAGGCCTAAAGCTCAGCGCGAGGACTACGCTGTGCGTGGTCTGATTCTTGACGCTTCTTAAGAGCAGCAAGCATCCAGGTGCGGCCATATTGTCCATCCGATGATGGAGCTTGTGCTTCTGTCTCACTGAACTGGGTGGACGCCAGCCTGTGGTATTTATCATACTGAACAACCAGGATCAGTTACAATTAGCCTTGTATAAATTATACGATACTTACAACATCTTCGAGCATACTGAGGCCATCATTGAAGGTGTCATCATCCCAATTATGCTGGGCATAGGCCACCTTGACATTGGGATATAAGGCTGGAGGAAAGAGTAGACATATTTGTTGGAAAAACGGCGACGCGTGTGGGAAACAAGTATGATTGTGTGGGACATGGGGGCAAACACGCGAGGGTGCCCGGGTGTAAATACATGCACTTTATAGTACCCAAATGTATGTAACATGTTAGTAAGGTAAATGGAAGGATGATTAGCATGACATTAGAATGGTACTAAACTAAGCAAGCTAGGGAGGGATGAGCCACGCGAGCTCGATTTCAACAATATTAGTTTGCACGTCAAGACAATATGTGTATAAAGCCGAATAAAGCGTACCTAAGCAAATGAAGTACGCCCCACTGTCATCAGTCTTCTTATACCACTTGGCAAGATTATTCAGGCCTTCAATCAGTGCATTGTGTACAATGTTGTAACAAGCTGTGGCTGCCATGTTTTCCCATGTCTTAATCAAAAATTCGAGGACTGGGATTATGCGCCAGACGGTGGGGTTATGTGAACTGGAGAAGGTCTGAGTCGCGCTCGCTGGCTCCTACACAGAAAAGTGGTCAGTTGATGCTAAAAATCTAATAAAGGCTTGCACGTACCTGAAGTACTTCCTTCATCTGCTTCATCCTTTCCCAGTCTTTACAGTCAAGCCGGAAATTGGCGTACTCTTTGCCTTTGAGTGGTGGAACTTCATCACTGTCGTCCGCTAGCTCAACAAACAAGTTGATTCCCTATAGAATTTAATGTCATTATTGTGTTTTGGGAATTGTTATAAAATGTCACTAGCCTTCTGCAGAATCAACATCCTCTCGTAGGGTTCCGCATGGGTACGGGTTTACCCGTGGTATTTGGGCTAAGGGTCCCACGGTTACGGGTGCGGTTCCCAATTTTGACACCCGCATGGAAACCGTACCTGCAACTGCAGTGTCACGGTATTGGCATCTACACCGTCTCGGGTCTGACAACAATGACAAGTGACAAGATACATCGACCTCAAGACATATGTTCAAGCTCAAGTTTCACCTCCCTTGCCCATGTGCTACAACCCCATCAGCGTGCCTTCTGCGGCATGCTCAAGTTCTGACATCAAACGCGTCCCAACCGCTTTGCAGGGAAGTCCCCTCCCAGGCTTCCCCATTTTATTCCCCTTCCTTATTGTTGGCCTCGACGATTTTACACTTATAGATATCACATGTATATTAGTACTATAGTTTATCTTAATCAATACCACCATAGAGTCCCCATTTTCATGAGACCCCACCGGACCACACCTTAGACAACATGCTAACATGCCAACTTTAAACGTCTCACACACAGATTAAGAGATTGAGTGTGTAATCGACAAAAAGCTGCATATCTGAGGTCCAAAGGGTAAGGTTATCCCGGGGTAGTGAGTTGAATCCTTGTAGCTCGCTAGCTCTCTGAAAGCATGCTACTTGAGGTAGTCGTGCATGTTTCTGCAGAGCGTATAAATTTGAGAGGGTACCCAGCTTCATCGTGTCTTTACGGACCTTGAACCACTAAGTCCGCGTAGAGGTGCAGCGATGCCAGTGAGGAGAGGAAGGAGGGCCGTGCTGATCCTGGTAATTTGCCACGCAGCTAATCTTGCACTGCCACGCATAACTTAAAACTTCGTAGATGGGGCCGCATTGGGTCTTTTGAGGTGGTCCTAAAATTTCTAAGGCCGCAGACACGTGCAGCACTCTTGGGACTGGGGGGACTGAGCTGCACTCAGCTCTGTACTGGGGAAGAAGTGCAGGAAAGCAGCAGGAGAGCGGCCCAGTGAAGCAGAATCGCCCAAAGAAGCCATGTTACATAACAGCCAGATTTTCTTCGGAGGCAACAGCACAGAGCTCAGTGCAGCTCAGTCCTCTCACTCCTGAGCGTGCTGGATGTATCCGTGGCCTTAGAAAATTCAGGATCACCTCAAGAGACTCAATATGGCCCTGTCTACGGAGTTTCAAGTTACGCGTGGCAGTGCAAGACCAGCCACGTGGCGAGTTATTGGGCTCAGCACAGCCCTCCTTCCTCTCTTCCCCGACATCGCTGCACCTCTACGCGGACTCAGCAGTTCGAGATCTGTAAAGACACGATATAGCTTGGCATCCTCTCAAAGTTATATGTTCCGCGGATACCTGCACGACACCTTCCCAAGTGCTTTTCGACAACACTCCCCTTTTGTGGCTGAAGGCTTGGTCCATAGGGGACACATTTAGTTTGCCAAGTATATAGTCATGTATTTAGAAACTTTGCAATGGCAGAACTGCGGTATATGGACCCACGGGTTTACAACAAAACCGCTGAACTACGGGTACGGGGCATACCCCTACCCAGTGCAGGTGCGGTGTCAGCGGGTGCGGGTGCGGTGTCACTCAGCCCGACCTGTACCATACCCATGCCGAACCCTATCCTCTCAAGAAAGTCATGCATTGAGGCCCAGCATGTACGGATCCACTGTACAAGCTTCAATTCCGGGACGCCGGCTTGCCTGCAACACTGTTTAAAGAAGGCAGTGGCCTGAGGCAATGAGTGGATCTAAATGCCTATATCAGCACATAACTGTTTGAGTATGTTAGACTGTACTCACCTGTTTGACCAGCGCAAGGGATTTACCAATGGTATCCCCAACAGAAAAGTCATCATCGTCATCATCGTTGTCACCAGTATTGTTGCCTCCGAGATCAGCTTCCAAAGCATCAAAGTCGATGTTGTCATCATCGAGCTCAGCATCATAAAGTGCCTTCTTGATTTTCTTAACAAGGATGCGCCCAGATGTCGGTGAAACCACTTGAATGAAATGGCCTGCACCAAGGTGAAGGGCGTGTTCCATGCACCTTATAAATTGGTTGTTAGGAGTATAAAGCACTGTATATAGGGTGTACGCACCTAATTCTACCTTCCTTACGATCCCACTTTGTATCGTCCTCTCCCTTGTCAGCATTAAGTTGGCGTGCAACCTCTTTCATGGCAGCGTCGTTGTTACTCGCGTTATCGCTGGTAAACCAACCAATCTCAAATAACACAATCAATACATATATTATTTGCAAATAAAAAGAGGCATACCTTTCCACATAGACCATAACGGTCAACTGTCTGCATAATCGCATTGCCAATGTTGGCACCTGAATGGTGGCCTGGCAGCGGAGAGAATGCAAGCTGCTCTGAGTGCAGCTTCCAGGCAGTGCCCATACCATGGATAAAATGTCCTGTGATGGACAAGAATGGATCACTGACCTGTGATGTCCAGGCATGGAAGGTGAACAACACCTTACCGGGGACATCCTAGCATACGGATGAATTTTCTGTGATTTACAAGATATAAGTAGTCTCACCTCAAGTATCTTCTTCAGTCAGGCTTCGCTAAGATTGGCCTTATCTATTATTCTGTTGCGCAGAGTTTGGCAGTGAGGGATGTCCATGTCTGAAAGCGAAGGTCGAAGATATGTAAGCATACGGCGGAATGGACCCTTGTCAACAAGTTGAAAAGCCTTTATAACACCAATTAGCAAGTCCAAATTGATCATGAACTAGAGACCCTTGCCTTGTCTTCACAGACCACAAGCTCCACAATGTAGCCAACCAGTCCGTCCACAGAGAAGGGAGGTGTGCAAGGCTGACGAGTTACTATATCATCAAGACTTTCTTGACTGCAGGCGAGTGGGATATCAGCATGAATTGCTTGTGATGTGGCAAATCATACCTATTCAGAGCTGGATACATGTTAGCAGGGATTGCACGAGAATGTATGAGAATGTTGAGCTTCTTGCAATGATCTTTGTAGACCCTAAAATGGTCCAAGTTTCTGGTCGCATTGTTAGCAATGATACAAATGTACCAAGACTAAGGTACACCTACCGTGCAATGTGGGTACGCAGCGAAGACCCACCACCTTTGAAAAAGTAGTACTTTGCAGAGACACCTCTCGCACTAGTAGTAGAGTGTTGTCGGTCAGTGCAAACAAACAGTGAAGAATTGACAACACTTACCGCCTTACCGGCAGACTCTGCAGATGTGACCGCTTTCCTTTGCACCTGTGTGGGGGTTGACACGTTTGTCCTCCTTTATGAAGATGACACGAATATCAGCAGTGCAATCAAGCTTGACACGTCTGCTAGATACCTAATTAATCAAAGTTGAAATGTCATGTCATTTTCACAGAGATGAGAAGCAACTAACTTTACGATCCACATCTCCCATAGCTTTGGTTGACGCATAACCAATATCTTCCTCTGGCTCGGTGTCGCCGACCTCAATGTCAGAAGATGCAGTAGGCTGCTCTAAAGCCTCTATGACATCAGGCTCGTAGTCGGAGACTTCACTGCCGTTGGTCGACCCTTCGACACCTTCATTATTGTTGGTGACTTTGAAATTGATGTGACAACCTTCTTCCATGCTGCAGAAGGCCTTGCGCTTGTGTGTTTTAGCAAATGATGGTGCTTCAGCGTTGTCGGGGTCAGCAATCCTGTTGGAAGGACGTGTGACACGTCCAGAACGACGAGTGCCTGCAACTACAGCAGCGGGGGCCGGTCCACCGCCAAAAAATGGATGGATGGTGGTGGAAGGGTTGGAAGAGGAGGCGGTGCCTGCGGTGGCATGGTTAATTGGTTCTGAAGAATCAGCGTCTTCAAACCACTGTATGTCTTGGGCATCAAGAAGCTTGCCATCTGATCCAATGGCACAGCCTGACATCGTAGTGTTGATAGCAAGAGGGAGAAGTGTTGGAAGTCGCCCAAGACAGAGGGTACTAAGAGAGGAGGGGGGAGAGTGAGTGATGGTGAGAACAAAGACCATAGCAAAAAGACGCATGGTTTAATACGCTATCGGACATATATAAATTTGTCGGAGGAGGATACTAGTGCCATGTCGCCAAGAAAGAAGATCAGAGCAAGTAGACATGCACTTTGGTACTTGCACTGGACATATGGAAATTTGTCGGAGGAGGATACTAGTACCATGTCACTGAGAATGAAGGCCAGAGAAAGTAGACACGCACCTTGATACTGAATCAGAAATATAGAAATTTGTTGGAGAATAATAGTGCCATGTCTCCAAGAACAAAGACCAGAGCAAGTAGACACGCAGTTTGATACTGTATCGGACATATGGAAATTTGTTGGAGGAGGGTACTAGTGCCATGTCGCTGAGAACAAAGATCAGAGCGAGTAGACATGCACCTTGGTACTGCACTGGACATATGGAAATTTGTCGAAGGAGGATACTAGTGCCATGTCGCTGAGAATGAAGACCAGAGTGAGTACTAGTAGATATGCGCTTTGATACTGCATTGGACATTCGGACATACAGAAAATTGTTAGAGGAGGACACTAGTTCCATGTCGTTGTGGCTAGTGCCGATAGAAGCGGTCCATAGATTGAAAGGAGGGAACCAAGTTTAGGGAGAACGACATGAAATGAGGAGAAGGTGAAGTAAGAAGGGTAGATGAAGCTGCTGTGGCTGATGGGCGCTTGTTCTGGTCCGGTCCTGGTTCGGACCAGTTCAGAACTGGTTCAGCCATAACCTGTTAGCTCCGGACCAGGAACCAGACCATCGGTCCGGTTCTTTCCCAAGGAAGAACCTTGGACCGGTCCATGGTCCAGTTCTGCTAGGTTCAGGTTCGGACCAAGGTTCTGAACCGAACGTTACCATCCTTAATAGAACCAGCATCTCAAGTCTCATGCTACTTAATACCCATGCGCAGGCCTGCAGAAGCAAGTGACTTGCTTGACAAGTGCAGTACGATGCCGTCAATTGTCACTGCGGCCTGCACCTCCCATTCTTTTCCTTTCAGAGCATTGATGCTTGCTACACCAATACTCCTACTTTTGAGCCCCCACAGAATTGAATCATGAGCAAAAATGGCCTCAGGTGGAATTACTAGTAAGTCAACATTATGTAATTCCTGCACTGAACCGGTGTGCCCTTCACACCTCCCAAAGCTGACACCTTCCTCGTAATCTTGGGGCTTGGGTCCTGGTAGACTACGTTCGTGCATATCTGGAGAACGGAGAATACTATGATTTCAAGTTATTTAAGTTATTTACTGTATGTATTTTTTTAGGGTTTAAGTACAACGTGGCGGTTGTGGATACAAGGTCGAAAAGAACGTTTTCGAGCAAGGACATGTGTTGATGTGGATCTTGTATGAACATGTCAGATGATGGCTAGCGCATAATGTACATATCATTATATGGTAGAACAAAAGGAGGGTACGCTCTGCCCACACAGCTTGCAATGAGATGGCGCATGGTGTGAATAGACGGCAGGATGGGGGGGAAGGCGAGAGAAAGAGAGAGTTGACCTAACTATATAACAATAACCCACTAGGGCAGGGGATGGCTGGTATCTTAGATGACGATGATTACCAACGAAAGTCAAAATTGAAGCTTGAGCGCATGAACGCTCGAACACGGACCAACTCGGACTCGGGCTGCCTACCAGTCAGGAGGTGCAGCAGGGATTAATGTCAGCTTTCATACAAGAATCTCATACTCGTGTAGCCGATTGGCAATCTGGATTCGGAAGCATATGGCCATCCAGCAAAGTCTCAGAAAGGCGCATTAGAATGATGCAAACAAGAGGTGCAAAGCCAAGGCTGAAAGTGGTCCAAGATGCAAGGTTGGATGTGAGGGTCAGGCGAAAGGTAGTAGAAAATGTAGCGAAGGAATAAAGTCAGCTGGTTTAAGGAATTGCGTTATAAAACGGAGAACTCACAGCTAACTGGGTAAGGTATGTTCGTATACAGTATATCCCCTCACATAATACGACCTCATCCTCATCATCACTACTTATGGGTGTTGTTGACGTTATCGAATGGGCTTGGGTGAAGAGGACATTGAAGCTTGAAGTTTTAAACCCTCACTTAGGGTTAGAATTTACGATGACGGTTCGAGATATTGGATGAGCCGGGTGATGGGAGGGTATGAGATGTGCAGATCCGACACAGCATGACCCCTAAACTGGGTGGAACATGTTAAGCCGGTTGAGATTAGCTCTGGGTTTGGCTGTGATGCGTGTGATGGAATGGCGAGAAAGTTACTGCCAGTGTAGCAACCAGCCTTCTGGATGCATGGCTTGCTAGTGAGACAATGAAATGGATGGGTCAATTCAGAGGAAGTGGAGGGTTTGATGGGACTCGGGAGAATGATCGAGGACAGCAGGGCTTGCATCGTGGTCTTCCACCTGCCACTTCTCAACTGTTCTCAGTCCACTGAGTGATCTTTCCAAACTCTGAGTCTCCGACATACACGTCAGCCCCAGAACGCGACCTATTAGTCTCGTAACCAGACTTTAGAACTCAGACCTGCTGAGTTAGAAAAACTCATACACAGTTTTAGTGCTAAAGTCTGGTACATTTCGGTCGGGCGGGTGTGGGTAAGGCATCATGTGACTGTTGCCAGTGTCATTTGTTCGTCTTGGGGGCCATGATGCGAAGCATCTTGCAACAGGCACAGATTGATCCTCAAGCGTTGCAAGATCACACAAAGAACCCAGCGGTGTGGAACAAGACTGTGAAGCCCATCAGTGGTGGTATTATCAAGACGCGGTGAGGGCACGAGGGGTAGCATGCTGGTGTGTGCTGGGGACCTCTGTCGTTTGGCGAGAAATATGAAGCATAATGCATAATGGGCAAAGACGGATTCATTTTCATGTCTGTTTCATTTCTGTTTCTTGTAGTACAAGTACTTGTACAATCATGTTACTCATAGGCGTGCCTGGAAAAGTCAAACCCAATTGCCGAAGACCATGTCCATCCCACTGTTCCCATGCACTTAAACACAGACTGAGCGAGCACAGCTGCTCGAGCCCTCTCGTCTCCCTTTGTCTTGGTCATTTGCCCACCGCGATGCAGCAACAGTCTCGTGCACCTCCCGAAGATTACTCATCCCAACCACAACGGACGTCCTTCCCATCCTCACCCCCACCATCAAATGTACAGACAAAGCGATGGCAATGCAACAGCCTTTCCAGATCCGGCAGTGTGCATGGCTTCCTGTATGGCCTCATGCAGTGCCTCGGGCGCTGGTGAAGGCATGAGCAGGCCATTGCTTAGCAGAGGTGACTAGGACGTGGCATATGTGTGCATGCATGCGGAGGGCTTGTGCAAAGGGCAGGAGGGTGGAGTTTTGTAGGGTTATATGAAGACTGTGAATCATCTTCCATGACAATTGTGCATGCTTCAGCCGCACATGACATTTACGAAGGGTGTTTGAACAAATCTGAACCAAGAGATAAATCCCCAAGTTGAGGTATCTACTAGGTGTGAGTAGGTTTTGACTGTGTCTAGGGAGACAGGAGACAGACAGACCTGGTATCCCTACTTGCTGTATTAGTCTGTCTGCTTAGAGGACGTGTATGCGCTCGTCATCACCTGCTGTACGGACAGCTACTGTGCTTCCTGTGCCTTTGCCTTTGCCGTCATTGGACACGTCTTGCTCGGAAGCGAGGTAAGCAACTGCTTCTGCATCTAGCGCTGATGCATGGTTACCCTCTGGATATGGAGTGATGCACAGAGCGACAAACTCAATGTCATGGAGGAATACGATGTCCAGGTATTGTGTGCACAGGTGCTGCAGCGAACAACGCACACTGTGGCGTATGGTGGTAGGGATGTAATCAAAGTTGGTTGCATCAGGACCATAACATCCTAATTTATTGATGGGTTTGTAGGTGCCGCGAGGGAATTCATTCTTGAGAGCTTTTAGGGCGGTGCCGAGTACGATCTCGGAGTTGTCATGATAGAGCACAGTGTCGAAAGTGCGGATACTGATCAAACTGCAATGTCTGCATTCGAAGATCCCTGTCAGGCCAACGCATGTGAGAGGGTTCTTGAGGACTAATATTGTTGCCGCAGTCCCGCTGTCAAAGTGGTTCTGGTTTCCTATCTGCTGTTGGAAGGCCTGGAATGAGTGTCATACAAAGTAGAGGGAAATGTACTACTCATGGCATCTGGAGTTTTGTGTGTGTTTTGTTTTTCTTGCTGTTGTGTTGAAGTGGCGTGGCAGAAGACTGATTCACAGACTCTCCAGGTCACTGGGGAAATGATCTTGATGTTGGAGATCAAATCGTCCCATTTGATCGCCAATAGCGCCTCCTGAGAGAGTTCCTCTTGTGGGAGCTTCGGATAATCCTTGAGATTGTCCGATTCCCTGTCCAAAACATTGCAGACTGTACTGAGCACCCAGTCCTCCATCGCTCGACACATGGCCTCAGTTTGGATGCCACAATTATGCGTGCAAGGTGGATGATGCCAGAGCCTTAGTATCCCAGGCAGCAAGTCCGATGTTGTAAGTCCCGTCCTTGCAAAGCGAGCCTTATTGTTTGAAATAAGATCTGGGTAAGCCTCGTTCCAACTTAGAGCCCAGAGTAGTATCAGCAAGTTGAGCTGCAATGATTTCATGTACTCCAAGACATCGAGAACGTGATGACAGACTTCAGGAGCTCCAAGTTTTATGAGAAAGGCCATGAAGCTTGCTGACTGCCGATAATGTGGGCTTGTACCTGTTTTGCACTCCTGGTGTGCTCCATTATCGCCCAGTGGTTCTTCAGAGTCAGTCCCAGATTCATTCAAAAGGTCCGGAGTGTTTGAGAAATGTGCATCCATTGCAAAAAGGTTGTAAATACAGGGAAGGGCAAAGCGTCGAGGCGCTCCTACACGTTGTAAAAAAAGTGCTAGCTAGGGCACGTGATGCCTTACCCACACCCGCCCAACCGAAAGTCACCAGACGTTAACATCATTTCGTGTATCGGTATTTCTCACTCCGACATGACTCCGACTCAAATGATGTAACGTCTGGGAACGAGACTAGCGACCTATTGCCTGGCGTGCACAACATTCACTCGAATTAACTCTGCACAACCATCCAAGGATCAGCGCGATCATCCTCTGCCGACTGAGCTTAATCCACTTGATTACGGCACTACTTCTACTCGGTTCAACCAACCTTTTCTTCTGGCTCATCGCTTTTCTCCTGTTGATCAACCTACAGTACCTCCTTCGATTCCATGTTACGCCTCAATTTCTTCCTCACCCCCACCCTCACCCCCTTCAGGCTTCTCCATGCCTGCTTTTATCTACTTTCTCGCTTCTTTGATCTGCCTTGTTTGATTCTTTGCCCACCCTCCAGCCCCGAAAGGCCATGCCACCGGCCACCCCTCATAGACCCATTCTGAATTTTCCTCTTTCGGACAGCACTTTTGAGCCCTTTGTCCTTGAGAAGCTCACATGCCTTGATCTTCCCATTCTTTCTAGTTTTGTCATTCCTGAGGTCCTGCGTTTGCGCTCGTTAGTAGGACACCTTCAGTCATCCTTCTTTGGACGATATATCTATGCGGCAGGAACCATTGCCTTACGAGTTCAATCTCATCTTCTTACAGTCCCTTTTGCATTGTCGCTGAGCATCTTGTTTGTGTCGGTCTTAATTCCGTTGCCCTTGCTCATGTATTTAAAGGCTCGAGTTCCGCCTGTAATCATCATCGTTCCGTCTCATATTTGAAAGCGTTCTGTGTGATATCTACAGTAAGTGTCCGAGCCTATTTATACCGTTGCAGCAACAGCTACGACGTCTCCACGGTATGAGCGCTTATTAAGCGCTTATTTCTCTTCGTAAGGGGATTTCTGCTCTTATCGATCAGCGTTGGCATGACCTAGGTCTGACAGTGTCAGTCAGCTGACACGTGTCAACGCGGCAAACAGTTTGAGTCAGGTCAGAACTGGCCAAGGTCTGTACAAAAAAGGAAACGGCTATGAGGATGAATAAATCAATCGTAGTCATTCAGCTAGTGGGCATCATCTACGTCTTCTAAACTGTCAGTCATTAGCTCTGCAACCAACATCTCCTCTAAGTGCTTTATACCCCACTTCCAGTAGAGATTGTTGAGACTTTCAGCGGGCCCATCTGAGTCCGTTGGGCCATGAAAACATTTAGAAGGTCGTTATTGAAGTCGTTTTGGGTTGTTGCATCCACTGCCAAAATGGTGAGTCTGCCCAACTTGAAAAACTTCCTGATTTTAGTTGTTTCAAGGGCCGCTCGCTCAGTACAGGCTGTCAACTGGCGTGGCAGGTGCAGTCGGAAATGTGGCGGGCTCAAGGCCGGAGATTCCGAATGAGGTAGGGGATGATTAGTCGAGCATGGAGTGCTGTCGAAGGTCCCACAACGGCATTGTTTTGCTGTGATGGAGCCGCTTTCCTCGCATCGGCCTCAGCCCATGCAGCCTTCTGTGCCTCAGCTCTTTTACAGACCTCAGGGGCTACTTTCTCGCATTGAATGAGATGAGGTATGAGGTGTCGTTTCGGCTTTCCCGTGATAGACTTTCTCATGTTCCAAGCTTTTAGTGCAAACGTAAGAAACTTTACATTCTTTGTACAGTAATTATGTCGGACTGTCCAAGTGCTGCCATCTCAACATTGAGACATGCTTTACACCAAACCCGCTTTGTGTCCTTGTTGTTACCTTGTCGCTGCCCATCGGCGTCAGAGTATGTCCAAGCCTAGCTATTTTCACTCATAGTAGTGTCCCGCAAGGTATTTAAAGTAGAATAAAGCAGAAAATTTTATTATACATACTAATACAGGTTGATAGACGTTGCGTCGGACGCACATGAGGCCACACATCTTCATTGCCTTATTTAGTGTAGCGGCTCGCTGACATGGCCTGACACTGTCAACGTTCATGTCAGTCGCGGTTGACATCAGTGGTCATGACATTCATGACACGTTGTCAGGCTGACATGTACAACACTGTTATCGATGGCGTGGCTGTGCGCCTCTCCTCACTCAACCCTAACCACCACCATCTATCATCCACCTGTCGACTTCTCACCGCTCACCGCCTCTCTTTGCTTAGCCTTATTTTTTTCCATTTCCGATATGAGTCAACCCTCTTCCTCGTCATCCACTTTGCGGATACTCTTCGACGCTGCTCTCCAGGACTACAAAGACAAACGGGGAAATACTAACCAATCATCCGATCGCTAAGCAACTTGAACATGCGAATCTGTCAATTCTATTACCGCCATTCTTCAAGAACAAGCACAGAGCTTTCGTGCATTTTGGGAAAATGATGGAAGCTCATGAAAGCCCTCAGCTCTTAGTTGACGTCTTGTGCGCGCCTTCTATTACCTCCGCCCTCAACAACGCAATTGCCTAGTAGTACGTCACGGTCTAAAAGTATTCATTGTGTAGCTTGTTCTTGATGGCCATTCTACAGCCATTCCCGCCTGCGAAAGCAGTAATCGCTGGCTTCGGCATCCTACTCACCGTATGTCTCTCTTCTTCCTATCTCATCTGCGTATCTCCCTGATATCTAATCCTCCTAGACGGTCAAAGAAACGCGTGCTAGCTATGACGCATTGCTCGACCTTTCGCGTCCTTCGAGAACTTCCTCAGTAGACTTGCTATTTATACCGGAATCCCTCCTACGCCGGCCTTGACAAACGTTCTGGTGAAGATAATCATAGACTGATCAAGACCCTCGCTCTCTCTACCAAGCAAGTCAATCAAGGGCGGATTAGTGAGTTTTTTCTTGGTTTGTTGCGACAGTTTATTCAATGGACAGAGAAATTTTTGGCAAGCTTCGGGGAGAGAAGACATCGAAGCGACCATCCAGCGGTTGGATAGGCTGACCCTGGATGAGAGTCGGGCGACTGCCGCTCAAACTCTCGAAATTGTCTATGGTCTCGTCCAGCATAGGAGGGAGATCATGGATGGTGAGTATTCGTCCATTCTTCCTTGGCCTCCTGCTGAATATTCATACTGTACACCTAGACGAAGATGGGAATGAATCGACAAGCGTTATCTCGCAGGCTCTAGGTATGTTTGTATTGGCTGGCGATAATCTGCGGAAACAATGTCTGACTGGGTGATTAGAAACTATGCAAGAATCGTGACCAAAATGAACCATGCAGAACGTACGTTATTTTCTATACTCCGTGTCCAGATAGACGACTGGGAACACTGAGCGCTACTTTAACAGGCGACAAGTTGCAGCAGGACGTCCGGAACTGGCTTTCACCTCCGGACCCCTGGAAGAATCATACCCTCGCGCGTGAATCTCGACACGGCGGAACCGGATCATGGTGGGTTGAAAGTGACACCTGGCGGAATGGAAGTCTTCTGGTGCGAGTTCACTCTTATGGATTCACGGAAAACGTTCGTATTTCGCTCTCTATTCTTTCCTGTAACTGATGATTAGTGCCTCTTCAGCGGGTGCAGGAAAGAGTGTCATCTGGTCGCCAGTCTCTCAATAGTCATCTTTTCGCGAGCTTATTTTTCGCTAGTTCTGCGGTCATCGAGGACATCCGCATCTTGCAGAAATCCGGGCTGGCATCACTCGCATTCTTTTACTGTGACTTCAGGGATGACCAAAAGAAGGACCGGCGTGAGCTACTCTCGTCCTTGCTGGTCCAGCTTGGTGAACAATCCGACGCCTACTCTGCCATTCTTTCCGAATTCTATTAGGCCCATCGTCGTGGCTCGCAACAGTCTTATGCAAGTGATAGTGAACTAGCAAATTGCCTCAAAGACATGCTGAAGCTCCCAGGTCAAGCAACAGTCCACATAGTTATCGATGCCTTGGACGAATGTCCAGTAACAACTGGTTTGGTGTTCACTCGTGAAAAAGTCTTGGAGCTTTTGGAGAGCTTGTCAATTTTCACATTCCGAATCTACGGATTTGTGTCACCAGCCGACCGGAGGCTGACATTATAGATGCCCTAGAGAATCTGGCTTTCTGTTCCGTTTCCCTTCATGGAGAGAGTGGCCAGGTCGAGGACATTGCCGAATATATCAGGTCTTTCGTTCACACAAGTCGTGAAATGAGACGATGGAAGCCGACCGATAAGCAACTGGTGATCAATGAGCTCACAAATAAAGCCGACGGGATGTAAGTATCCATGTTACCATTACCTATTTCGCTCGTTTATGTTTGTAATGTAGGTTCCGTTGGGTGGTCTGTCAGCTCGTCTACCTCAGTCGCTGCATCCCAGGAGCGATTCGGCATGCACTGAGGGAATTACCAACGACGCTGGATGCGACATATGCTCGCACTTTGTGGAGAAATCGACGAGCAAAACTGGGAGTATGCACACCGCCTTTTTCAGTGTGTTGCAGTGGCCTCCCGACCACTTCATGCCGAGGAACTCGCGGAGTTTCTCGCATTTGATTTTGAGGCCGGGTCATTCCCACATTCCTGGCCGATTGGCGCTCGGGAGAACCCGAAAACGAGGTGTTATCGATTTGTTCGACTTTGCTCATCGTTGTCAAGCCGATTTCGGGTTCCCGGTTATCCAATTTGCACATTTTTCAGTCAAGGAGTACTTGACATCCGCACGGCTTGCCGAAACTAAGAACACCATTTCACGTTTTCACGTTTCCATGGCACCAGCTCATACGATCGTTGCTCAAGCCTGTCTGGGTGTTCTACTACACCTTGACGAGGACATCACCATGGACAGAGTCAAGGATTTTCCTCTTGCCGAGTATGCTGCGGTGCACTGGGTGGGACCATGCACAGATTGAAAACGTGTCGTCAAAGTTGCAAGATGGAATGAAACGTCTGTTCGACCCGAGCAAAAGCCACCTTTCAATCTGGGTCTGGATACACGATCCAATATCTGGCTTTTATATATCAGCGACTCATGAACGCCCTGTGGAGGCCTGGGCAACACCGTTGCATTATGCGGCAGTCTGTAACATGCACGACATCGCAACGTTCCTGATCGTAGAGCACTTACAGGACGTAAACGCTCGGGGCGTCTGCGAAGAAACGCCATTGCATGTAGCATCGAACCGGGGACATGTGGAGATTGCTCGGCTTCTTCTCAAACACGGCGCGGATACAGAAGCACGGAATGATGATGATTTCAAACGCAACCCATTGGAGTGTGCCACTGAAAATGGACATGTGGAACTTGTCCAGGTCCTACTGGAGCATGGTGCAGATGCGAATGCGCGGGGTGAGGGATGGCGTACGCCGTTGTATTTTGCATCGGATAGGGAACAGCCAGCAGTTGCTCGGGTGCTTCTCAGCCATGGCGCAGATGTGAAAGCCCAATGCGAGTATGATCAGACTCCATTACATCGAGCAAACGAAGATGTTGCTCGGCTTCTCCTCGAGCATGGTGCAGATGCGAACGCCCTGGACTTCGACAATCGGACACCGCTGCATAGTGTATCGGAACTCGGACATGTGGGAGCCGCTCGGGTCCTTCTCGAGCTTGGTGTAGATGTGAATGCACGGGACGAGGGAGGGAGTACGCCGTTGCATGACGCATCGTATTATGGACAGTCAGCAGTTGCTCAGGTACTCCTCAATCATGGAGCAGATGTGTCAGCCCAGTGCGAGAATAACGAAACTCCATTACATCAAGCGAAAGAAGAAGAGATTGCTCAGTGTCTCCTCGAGCACGGTGCGGAGGCGAACGCCCTGGACATCAGGAATCGGACACCGTTGCATCATGCATCGGAACTCGGACGTGTGGGAGCTGCTCGCGCCCTTCTCGAGCATGGTGTAGATGCGAATGCCCGTGATGCCAACAACGCGACACCGTTACATCTGGCATCCAACAAGGATTACAAGTCATGGCCTTACACATTTCTCGACGTTGTACGGTTGCTGCTTCAGTACGGCTCCGATATTCATGCACTGGATGTCAAGGGTCTGACCCCATTCATGAGGGCGACAGCACGAGAGTTTCACGAAATGATGGAATTATTGTTGGAGCACGGAGCGGAGGATCACAGGGTTGTGATGACGACGGACGGACAGGCCCGGGGCCATCAGGAAAAAACATTTCATCCATAGAATGGCGTGTATTATGTAACTGTCTTGTATTCTGTAGACTACATAGAATCAGTAGAATGCACACGCTTACTTAGATTCATATAATGTCACACATCTACAGTATATAATAATACAAAGATAGCGTGCTTTGACAATTCATGTGTAACAGTCTTAGTGCCTTTAGAGATAGTGTGCTTTGACAATTCACATGTGACTGACTTGGACCTTCAGAGATAGCGTGTGGAAACTTGCATTGGTCACGTGAAAATTAGGTTTTGTTGATTGTGTTTTTCGTTTACAGGATTCGCGTCAACATGTCAAGTCACCGTCACCTTGTTCTTACCTTACACCACCATCTACTGTTCATCTCTCTGACCATGGCTAAGTTATTGTCTTGCCAATCATTGGGACTTGACCCATATCAGTTACCATGCAGGATTCCCACAGGATGCATTGTTGCTCAATTCCCACAGGTGTACGTGACCCCCGGCAGCTCAAGATTGCCTCTTCATTGTATCCTGGCCTGGTGCATGGCACTCCTTTTCTCCCATCTCCATTGGTTCCCTCTGTCTTGTTCTGTACAAGCACATGTGGCTCATCAACGTGTATGTGTTTACTTCCCTTGTCCTGACCCAGAACTCAACTTCTGTCAAGAATCGCGCTTTCCTGAGAGCACGTTGGCCCCCATCTGTCATGCCCCTGGGCGGGTGGGAAAGTTTGGAAAGCGTTTGCCCACATGTGGAAGGGGGTCCGCCACCGATGGGAAACCACTCGGTTTTGTCAGCCCTGTCAGCTCTCCCACGCGCTCCCATACGCCCACATCCCCGCCACCGTTAGAACAATCGATAAATGGCATTCACGGACAAGAAGGCCACACAGAGCCTCCCACGACTGTATGGCCCGTGACACGTGCCCCGCCAGCCAAATTGGGCCACTCGGGCCAAATAATGCGGCCTCGTCGCCATTTCACCGTTTTTCTTTGCCTCTTCATTTTAACATGCGCTTTTTTTGGGCTGAAATCCCCCTGTACAGATCGGCATCTCAACAATGCCACGGTCCGGAGCGTGGACTTGGAACCTCCTCACCACACTCGCACTCGCACTCATCAAAGCTGTCACATTCAAGGACGACTTGGAGCGAGACCTGGGCTCTTTGCTGCTCATCCCCCCTTTGCTTGTCTCCCTGCTCCTGCTTGTGGTCTCTGCGCTCAAAGCACAAGTGCTTGTCATCTTGTTTGTTCCCTCTGGTGCGATTGGTGTAAATGGGAGGATGGAAGGCCACAACGACAATGATGGTGACACAAACTCAGGGCTCTCTCATCCTCGCCTTCGCCTTCCTCCTCCTCCTCCTTCAAACAACACTTGGGGGGACTCCGCCGCCATTGGCCACTACCACTGAGGGGGAGAAGGAGACGATGCCCATCAACGTTGATGGCGTTGGCCCTGGTGTCGTTGGCTGTGAAATGGTGGAGCCTGAGACAGACGAGGACACCAGGGACCGTGTGCTCCCACTGCCAGACAGCACAATAGAAGCCTGCATGATGATTATGTGAGCCCTTCCCCTTTTTTTTCTTTTCTTTCTTTCTTTCTTGCTCGTTCCGGCTACTAGTCTGCCTGTCAGCTTCGTCATGACCAGAAAGCAGCATGTCAAGCTGTGTGGCACATATCACTTCCCATGCAGCAGGAACAAGCCAAAGCTGAAGACCCATCTTTCAGGCCTTCAGCCTCGATCGAAAACGTTGGGAGAGATATGCCCCAGCTGCACTTCGTTTACCAAGCGAGCTTTTTGTTTCTGACTCTACTCTTATTGTTTACTCTCTCACTCTCACACCTCAACCCAAACACTCTCATGCCCCCATGCCCTCGTGCTCACCAGTCTCATTCCCGGCGCATGGAGGCATTACAAGGGGCCCCGACCGGCAACCACCAAAAAGCAGCCTATGCAAAAGAAGTAATGGATGCAGCGTCGAGAGCTGCTCTTCACCACGACGCCTTCGATGGGCTAGGCGCTCACACCCTTACAGTCCATGACCAAACCTCTGGTCCCAGCAATCTCATGATGAAGGAGTGGGCATAGGGAGCATATAGGTGAATCATGAAGACAACTACTGTAGCTACTTTTTGAGTACCTGGTAGATAGCAAAAATATAATTGTTTTATCTGCAACAGTCTGTGTGCCGCGGATATGATGTTATGTCAAAGTTATCAGAATTTATACAATCTACACGCTGACTATGAGCAGTTATGGTAGTTCATCGGGTAATTACAGAGGCCTACAAGAATTTTAAGGTTTCTATTAGCATCTACAGAATATTGCCGGCATTTACTAAACAGGGACTTGTCTCCCAGGCTACACAATTATGTATGTCCATGTAATCTACTTAGGTAAGTTATTTTTTCCTGATGGGGGACGTCGTGTAGGCTGCGAACGATTGTTATTGCATGCATAAATACACATAGAACCAGCATCATAACTCCATATCTACTTAGTACCTAATACCCATACCGAGGAGCAAGTGACTTACTTGTAACAAGTGCAGTACGATGCCATCGATTGTCACTGTGCCTGCTATTCTTTTCCTTCCCGAGTATATACTAGTATTGATCTTTGCTACCTTACTCAGAATTGAACCATGAGCAAAAATGGCCTCAGGTGGAATTACTACGATAGTAAATCTACAGCTTATAATCCCTGCAGTGAGCTAGCGGGCCCCTTACGCCCCCAAACCCGATATCTTCCTCGTAATCTTGGGCTTGGGTTCTGGTAGAATACGTTCGTGCATATCCCGACAATACCATGGTTCTAAGTTATACTGCATGTATGTTTTAGAGTTTAAGTACGACGCAGCGGTTGTAGATACAAGGTTGAAATGAGCGTTTCGAGCTAGGACATGTGTTGATGTCGTTTTTGTATGAACATGTCAGATGACGGGCTAAGCACATAGGAATCATTATATGGCAGAGGAAGGTATGCTTTTCCCACACCGCTTGCGATGAGATGGCTCAAGAGATGAACAGACGGCAGGGGGGAAGGTGAGAGAAAGAAAAGTTGACTTTACTATATTACAATAACCTCTTAGCATGGGGGGATGGGGACGTGGTATCTTAGATCGCGACGATGATTACCAACGAAAGTCGAAATTGAAGTGAACGCTCGAACATGGACCAACTCAGGCTACCTACCAGCTGGGAGGTAAGCAGGAATTAACGTCAACTTTCAAACAAGAATCTCGTATTCGTGTAGTTGATCGGCAATCTGGATTCGAGAGCATCTGGGCATCTGGCAAAGTCTAGGAAAGGCGTATTAGAATGACGCAAGCAAGAGGTGCAAAGCCAAGGCTGAAAGTGGTCCGAGATGCGAGGTCAAATGTGAGGGTCAGGTGAAAGATGATAGAAGGAGAAAAATCAAAGTGATGAAGGAATTTCAGTATAAAATGGGGAACTCACGGTCAACTAGGATTTTGTATTCGTATGCTCATATCGATTCCCTCACTTAATATGTCCGAGTCCGAGTCCGAGTCGTCACTACTTACGGGTTGTTGCCTCTATCGAATGGGTTTGGTCGAAGAGGACCTTAAACCCTCGTTTAGGGTTAGTATTTACGACGACGAGAGTCACTGAGGGTATTGGACGAGTTGGGTGATGGGAGGGTATTATTGGTTGAAGTGGATGAGATGCGCGGATCCAACTGTGCTGTAGCACGGCCGTGTGTTGCGCTTGTGAGTCAGGGAAGGACAGAGAGGTGAAAATTTTGTCTCGGTGGTGTGGGTCCGTGCAGGTCTTCGTCGATCAGGCGGTAGAAGCGTAAGGGAAAGGAGAAAGATGACTCAGGAAAGCGTCCTGAATGGCGGGCACACAGAGGAAAAGAAGCGGAAAACAGAAGCTGGGATTCGGATTCGACGATGGTGATCATCATGCCTTTGCTTGACGAGCGAGAGGGGGTTAAATACAAGCTTGTCGCTACTGAGCGCTTCTGCCGGCGAGAGCAAGGACCGACCAGAACGAGAGGATGCAGATACTATCGCTGCGCCGGATGTAAGGAAAAATGAAAATATATATATATCAGTAGCTATGAGAACGAAGCTACAGGAATGGATGGGAAGGGCATACTAGTGTCGCGATGTCGTGGCTAGAGTGGATCGTCCCTGTCTGAAATTCGAGAAGGGGAAATGAGTGGGCAAGCCGGGCAAGCTTGGGTGTGTATAACGAGAGTCCGTGAGGGCAAGGCGGTCTTCTATTCGAATGTTCGAGGCCGAGAGAGGTCAGATAATGATCGAGAAGGGATGAGATTGATGAAAGGGTGAATGTTGATGGACAAATAAGGAAGTGCTGTACAGTTGTGGCTGACGGGCGCTCGGTTCCGCTCGGTTCCGAGCGTGGCTCTGGCGCTTCGGCTACAAAGTTGGGGTACCGTAACTCATAAGAGTGTGACTCGTTACAGTAAGCCGTCTGGTTCTCGTGCTATGGGAAACCAATCTTGCGGATACATGGCTTGAGACAATGAATTGGATGGATCTATGTCGGCAACGGAGGAAGAGGAGGCCCTGGAGGGAGGGTTGATGGGGAAGGGACGATCGAGGACAGCAGGGCTTCCATCCTTCCGTTCCAATGTCACCTGGCAACTCACCTTCCTTCTCTGTCCCCGTTCTCCTCCATCGCCGTGGCTCAAAGGCTTTCTGAACCGACCTCCTCTGACCTTTGTAGACATTGGACACGTTTCGTCATATTGGCCCTGCGTCTGTGCTCTCATTCACATTGATTTCCAATGTTGAAGTCCCCCATGTAGTGAGGATGACGCCTGGGTTAGGTACATACTGTAGTGCCTCAAGCGCGTTAAGCGCTGTCCACAAGACCCCCTTCCACCATCACTTCCACTCTCGACACTCGGAAATTTTAATATACATCCCTCAGAATCGTGGTCATACGGTCTAAATCTCATGTTCTAACGACTCCTTTGTAAGGATCCCTCGGAGCTACGCTCGGACAACGATATTGAGCACTTTTCCTCACGTGACCATGTTGATTTTTCTTTCTGTCTTATCTCGCGTCCTTGTATCCTTCTTTCCTGTGCTCTCGAACAACACTTACAGACACTACCCACGCGGAAGCCATACACACACACTTCCTACCTCTTTTAGTTCTCCCTTTATATCTACTCAACCGAGGTCGCCGTTACTATACAAAACTTAGACTAGCCGACAGGTACTGCTCATGTATATAAGACCTCTCTTCGACTCGTCGAAGGAGGCATCGGCATCGAAAATTGAGAATCAAGAAGCTTTTCCTTGTCTTTTCACTTGCGTGCTCTCTCTCGTCTCGGCGATCGTTCGGTGGAACTGCTGTCCACACGATCTCGGCCGATCCCCACTGTCCATACTCTTATCTATATCTCTCTCTCTTACCTTGTTCCCGGACGACAATTCCATACTCGCAGCACCCACCTTGCTACACCTTATGCATTGTCGCTGAGTGTCTCCTTCAAGCCGTCGTTTAACCTCTTTTCTCCTAATATCTTTGCTCATGTTTCTAATGCTCCGAGTTCTGCCTGACTTATTCCCTCGCAGCAACAACTACGACCGCTCATGCGGAACACGCTTGAGCGCTTAGTCCGCCATAAGGCCATTCCAGACCGGCTTCCGGCGCTAAGTATCCTTGTGGGAAACTCTCTGGGCGGCTATATGCTCTTATCGATGGCGAGGCTGTGCGCCTCCCTCACTCAGCTCTTTACCACCGCCATCTACCATCCACCTGTCGTCTTCTCACTGCTGACCGCTCCTCTTCACTTAGCCATATTTCTTCCATTTCCAATATGAGTCAACCCTCTTCCTCGTCGTCAAACTTCCGGATACTCTTCGACTCTGCACTCCAGGACTACAAAGACAAAACGGGTAGTACTCTACCGATCATCCCATCACCAAGCAACTTGAAACATGCGAATCTGTCAATTCAATTACAGCCGTTCTTTGAGAACAAGCACGAAGCTTTCGTGAATTTAGAGAAAATGATGGAAGGCTCATGAAGGCGCTCAACTCCTCAGTTGACGTCTTGTGCACACCTTCTATTAGCTCCGCCCTCAATGAGGCAATCGGTTTAGTAGTACGTCGAAAGGCATTCATCAGAGTACCTTGTTCCTGATGGCCTCTACAGCCATTCCCACCTGCGAAAGCAATATTTGCTGGCTTCGGCATCTTACTCACCGTATGCCACTCGTCTTCCGATCTGATCCACATATCTCCTTGACATCTGATTTTCCTAGATGGTGAACGAAATGCGTGCTAGCTATGACGCATTGATTGACCTTTTCGTGTCCTTCGAGAACTTCCTGAGCAGACTCAGTATTTATTCCGGAATCCCTCCTACGCCAGTGTTGACAAACGTCCTGGTGAAGATAATTGTAGAAATGATTTCTACGCTCGCTCTTGCTACCAAGCAAGTCAAGCAAGGGCAATTTAGTGAGTTTGTGCTGGCTGTTACGACGGTTGACTAAATGAAATTCAGAGAAATTTATGGGAAGCTCCGGGGAGAGAAGGACATCGAGGCGACTCTTCAGAGGTTGGACAGGCTCACACTGGATGAAGGTCGGGCGACTGCCGCTCAGACCCTCAAAGTTGTCTATGGTCTTGTCCAGCAAAAGAAGGCGATAATGGATGGTGAGAATTCGATTTGTCCTGTCCTTCCTTCGCCTCGCCTGCTGAATGTTCATATCCCAGATGCGGATGGGAATGAAGCGGAAACCAGTATCTTACGCGCTCTAGGTATTTCAATTAGCTGGCGACAATCGGCGGATAAAATGTCTGACTGGGCGGTAGAATCTATACAAGAAATCGTGACCGAATTAGGGAAGGAACAGCGTACGTTTTTCCTATACCGACATCCGCGTAGACAGGCTGGGAACGCTGAGCTCTACTACAGGCGACAAGTTGCAGCAAAACGTCCGGAACTGGCTTTCACCGCCAGATCCGTGGAAGAACCATATCCTCGCGTATCAGTCTCAGCACAGCGGAACAGGAACATGGTGGATTGGAGGTGATATCTATGCGGAATGGAAGTCTTCTGGTGCAAGCTCACTCTTATGGATCCATGGA
Source organism: Russula griseocarnosa (assembly GCA_022884055.1). Lineage (NCBI taxonomy): Eukaryota > Fungi > Basidiomycota > Agaricomycetes > Russulales > Russulaceae > Russula > Russula griseocarnosa. The sequence goes on along the minus strand of JAGKRU010000079.1, from coordinate 96,697 downwards.
AAACGTCCGTATTTCGCTCTCTATTTTTTCCTGTAACTGATGGTTACTGTCCTTTCAGCGGGTGCAGGAAAGAGTGTCATATGGTCCGCCAGTCTTCAATAGTTCATTATCGTGAGCTTATTCTGTTTGCTAGTTCTGCGGTCATTGAGGACATCCGCATCCTGCAGAAATCCGGCTTGGCATCACTCGCATTCTTTTACTGTGACTTTTACTGTGACTTTAGGGATGACCAAAAGAAGGACCGGCGTGAGCTACTTTCGTCTTTGCTGGTCCAACTTGGGGAACAATCCGATGCCTACTCCACAATTCTTTCCAAATTCTATGAGGCCCATCGTCGTGGCTCGCAACAATCTTATGCAAGTGACAACGAACTAGCAAATTGTCTCAAAGACATGCTGAAGCTCCCAGGTCAAGCAGCAGTTCACATAGTCATCGATGCCCTGGACGAATGTCCAGTGACGACTGGTTTGCCATCCCCTCGCAAGAAAGTCTTGGAGCTTGTTGAAGAGTTGGTTAATCTTTACATTCCAAATATGCGTATTTGCGTCACTAGCCGACCCGAGGCCGACATTGTGCCTGTCCTCGAGCCCCTGGCATCTTGTTCCGTTTCTCTCCACGACGAGAGTGGGCAAGTCCAGGACATTGCTGAGTATGTCAAGTCCGTCGTTCACACGAACCGCGAGACGAAAAGATGGAAGGCCACGGATAAGCAGCTCGTCATTGATGTTCTTATAGAGAAAGCTGACGGGATGTAAGTAATCCGTGTCATCATTTCTTATCTCCCTTGTTCATGTTTGTAATATAGGTTTCGTTGGACTTTCTGTCAGCTCGCGTACCTCCGTCGCTGCATCCCAGGTCGTATTCGACAGGCTCTGGAGGAATTACCAACGACACTGGATAAGACATATGCTCGCACTTTGGAAGAAATCGACGAGCAAAACTGGGAGTATGCACATCGCCTTTTTCAGTGTGTTGCAGCGGCTTCCCGACCACTTCGTGCCGAGGAACTGGCAGAGTTTCTCGCATTTGACTTTGAGGCCGGATCTACTCCCACATTTTTGGCTGATTGGCGCTCGGAAGACCCCAAACACGAGGTGTTATCGATTTGTTCCACTTTGCTCGTCGTTGTCAAGCCGCGTTGGGGTTCCCCGGTTATCCAATTTGCACATTTTTCAGTCAAGGAATACTTGACATCCGCACGGCTTGCCGAAACAAAGGACACCATTTCCCGTTTCTACGTTTCCATGACACCAGCTCATACCATTGTTGCTCAAGCCTGTCTGGGTGTTCTACTACACTTTGACGAAGACATCGCCGATTACAGCCTCGAGGACTTCCCTCTTGCCGTGTATGCTGCGGAGCACTGGGTTTACCATGCACAGATTGAAGACGTATCGTCAAAGTTGCAAGATGGGATGAAACGTCTGTTTGACCCGAGCAAAAGCCATCTTAAAATCTGGGTCTGGTTATACGATCCAGAACTTGATTATCATCCATCAGCAGATCATGAATGCCCTCTGGAGGCCCGGGCAACACCGTTGCATTATGCGGTAATCTGTAACATGCACGACATCGCAACATTCTTGATTGTTGAATGCTCCCAGGACGTAAATGCTTGGGGTTTCGGAGACAAGAGAACGCCGTTGCATGTTGCATCGGGCTGGAGACATGTGGAGATTGCCCGTCTTCTTCTCGAACACGGCGCAGATATAGAAGCAAGGGATTATAGTGACCACTTTCTCACCCCATTGGGGCAGGCCACACTTCAGGCTACCCATTATCTGCCCTATTAGGGCTAATTGTTCCTCATATACATTAGCCCTATTAGGGGGTATTTTGGCTGGGGCTCCCAGGGCAAATCTGCTTTGTCCTGGGACAAAACTGCATTATCCTAGGTCAAAACTGCTTCTACCCTATTCATCCTTAGAATCAATTTATTTTTGCCCCAGGACAAATGTGTTTGCCCCAGGACATTCTGGACATCTGTTTGTCCCAGGACATATCTATTTGTCCCAGGACATATGATGTTACATATCTGTTTGTTTTAAGACATATCTATTTGTCCCAGGACATATCTGTTTGTCCCAGGACATATCTATTTGTCCCAGGACATATCTGTTTGTCCCAGGACATATCTATTTGCCCTGGACCATCCCACATGTGACATAATGTCACTAGGTGTCTGGGGTCCTTTTTTAAAGGTTTGCCTATTATAATTGTTATAAATCCAATAGGCAGAATTATTAAAGTTTCAAGACATTTATTCACATTCAATAACTCTTCAACATTCAAAGATGGCCTGAGACATCACTTCTCAACATTCACAATGGTCCAGGACATTCAAAGATGCCCCGGGACATCACTCCTCAACATTCACAATGGTCCAGGACATTCAAAGATGGCCTGGGACATCACTCCTCAACATTTACAATGGTCCAGGACATTCAAAGATGCCCCGGGACATCACTCCTCAACATTCACAATGGTCCAGGACATTCAAAGATGGCCTGGGACATCACTCCTCAATATTCACAATGGTCTGGACATTCAAAGATGGCCTGGGACATCACTCCTCAATATTCACAATGGTCCAGGACATTCAAAGATGGTCCAGGACATTCACAGATGGTCCAGGACATTCAAAGATGACCTAGGGAATCACTCCTTAACACTCACAATAGTTCAGGGCAAAAGTATAAAGTTTATTAACATTCAAAGCACACTTATATGATCTACTAAGAAGGAACAATAAAGGGGACCTGCTCACAAGACACCATTCATCAGGCAATACACACCCCATGGTCATAAACACAAGCATGACTAAAATTCAATGAAAAGAATACCAAAGAACATAAAGAGCAAGTGGACCTGAAGAAACAAAATAATTAAAGCAAACATGAGCAAGGGAAAAAGGTGTGATCACGACGTACACAACAGCCTTGAACAGCCTGTTCATTCATTGCACCAACTTGAACACAATGCTGACCAAAAGAGCTTCTGCAATTGATTGATGATGTAGCCATTAGCACCAAGTCGCACAGAGATGGTTGTGAGGAGACTACTGCTAGAGACGATGCGTTGAACATGTTCCACCCGTTCGCGGCTGAGCTTTTCAGTTTGTGCCTGACTCGAAAACGTTCAAGGCCTATGAGAAAGAAACATGCTCGTGGATGCACACTTGAGAGATGTGAGTAGTGGCTGGTTAGTAAGGTTTTGGATGGCTATCTATCTATTTTGGCCACTTGGACCTAGTTTCCCCCATTTCCTCCCAGTCCTCCAACTCCAAACGGCGGCATACCCACCCAGGCAATGACACAGTAGGACGACGGATTGCCACAATTGTCAACCCACTTCCTTTCCACGAATGCCCCAAGGTTCCTGGGAATCCCAGGAACGAGCCTTTGCAGTATACCTACCTTCATTCCCCCACGAAAATAAGCAGATAAACACAAAGGGAAAAAAAGTTAGAGACTCACCAGAGGCAGGATACGGTTGATCCTGATGAACCACACGAACATGCCCCGCACGCCCCGCACGAACACGTCCCGCACGAACACACCCCGCACGAACACGCCCCGCATGAGCCCAATCGCATTGAAGAACGGCATCTGTTGTGACGTGTCAGAATACTGCTGACTCAGAGGAGAAGGCTGGTCAACGCACAGGGAACTTGTACTGGCAGTAGTGTTGCGGCAGCTCCGGCTTGGCCTCAGCTTTAGCCATGAGTTGACACCGGCTAATGTATGGGCCGGACCGAGCTAACATGCGGCTTTGAACCAGATTTAGCCAGCTGGGTTGAGCTGGCTTTGAACGGCTGAGCCAACCTCCAGCTCTCCCCTTCGCCCACTATTCACCCACCCAACAAGTTACTGTAACATTAAATGACTCCCACCTCTGTGTTCATACAAATCACCTTACATCAATCACCTGGATCTGGAATCTTATTATAAATGGATTCTACACCGGCTTCTGTTAGCAACCCCGAATACCCTGTTGCCACTAGAGCGTCTACGCCTATCCATAAAGGCCACCGCACTCTTTATCGTTTTGGAGAACGACCTGCAGGCAAAAGTTCCGATTTTTATTTGGACATAGCAGCTGAGATGTCGCCCTTTTTCGTTGGTCCCATGGCTGTTGACACTTTCCTCTCCGAGTTTCTACCTGAGTCCAAGTTATCGCCACTCCAAGATGTGCAACCATTTTCGAAAGGCCTATTCAAACATGTTCTCTCAAGTAAGGAGGAGGCTGGAATGTATGATCCATTTGTATGTTCCATGAGTTCTGTTTTACTGTCGTGTTTATTTTTCCTTTCAGAATGACGCCCTTAACTCCTTCCTAAAAAATTACCAAGTTTATCGTACCTCAGGACGGGAGGAAAAAGGGATGACCAATTTTCCCTTCAACATCAAACCTGATTGTTCGGTGTATCCCAAGGACCATCTATATTGTGGCGTTGAATCTTCCACCGTCGAGGTCTTCATTGAGTTCAAATACTCTCATGATGACGATCCTTTCGTCGTCGAATCCCCACGATCTGGAAAGTCCTACAAAACACCACCCTCCCCTCCAATCCATTCATGAAAACTTCTATCGTATCTCGGACTACTTGTGGCCAAATTACAGCCTACTCTGCCTCGCAGATGAGCGCACAGTACCGGACCCACATGTTCTCCATTCTCATTTGTGGTGACTATGCGCGGCTCATTCGGTGGGACCATAGCGGCGCTATTGTTACTGCACCAATACCCTACGATGATGAGCCTGGGTTGTTCAATTTTTTGATTCGTTTCAATCACTCGCCACCCTATGTACAAGGCAAGGACACTAGTGTCAGACTGGCCCACCCCGAAGAGACCAAGGACGCTGTCAAGGCTGTCAAGGAACTTGAGGAGCTAGGGAAGTTGCAGATCCCATTGTTGGTCGTATCTATTCCGAGCTTCACAACCGAAAACCCCTTCCAATACGTTATCGCGCCCCCCTTGCATCATTTTGGATTCCAGTCGGACGTTGGACTCGGACATCTATCGGCTATGATATTCAAAGGAAGACGATCATTTTCATGAAGGATTCCTGGAGACTTGTTGCAGATGGAGTACTGAAGGAAGGTGACGTTTATTCGAGTTTCCTCAAAGCCAAAGTGCGTAATGTCCCACGTTGCTCCAACTCGGGAGATATAGGCGACGAGATCTATCATTCAACGCAAAGCAATTGCTTCGTGAATTACCCCGAGTACACCTATAGCCTCACAAGCTATCGCCATTATCGCCTTATACTAGACGACATAGGCCAGCCCCTCGACAGATTTAAATGCAGTCAGGATATGGTGCGTGCAGTTTGTGCCGCTTTGATTGGTAGGTTTTTCATTCGTAGAGTAGGAGTCTACTCTGAATCACCTACGCCCGTAGCCCATAGCTCTGCCACCGGGCTGGGGATCCTTCATCGTGACATAAGTCCCGGAAACATTCTTATCACGTCTGACAAGAATTTCGATGGTGGTCTCCTTATCGATTGGGATCTATGTATAGCCACGAACTCGCCAGAGGATAAACCACGTCATGCTGCGCGTACAGTAAGGGTCGAGTTTCTGTTAATACACTACAGTGGTTACTTACAAATTGGGCTTAGGGCACCTGGCAATTCATGGCTGCTGATCTTGTGGAGGACCCTACAATTAATCATACATTCGTCCATGACTTGGAATCATCTTTCTTCGTTGTCCTCTGGCTCAGCATCAGGTTCTTACCCAACTCTTGGTCTCCTGACAAACACGTGCAAATTATGCACTTGGTGTTCAACCCTCCAGCTTCTTCGATGGCGGGCCCCTCTACTAAAAAGGACTGGATGGCTCAGGCCCAAGAAAAGATTGATGACTTTGAAATCAATGGCAATCCCGCTCTCACTTCGTTGATCTCCTCACTCGCTCCATATTTCCAGGCTCGACATGTGACAATCAAATCAAGCGATCAACCAGCGAAACGCCCAAAGAAGTATGGCCCAGCTAAAGGACAACATTCTACAGCGGCAAGCGAGACGATAAGGGATTTTTTGGACCATCTGCATAGCCATCAATCGGTGATCAAGACATTCAGGGATTCGCTTATGGATGAGTGGCCGCAGGATGAGCCTGCTATGAAACAAGAAATAGGTAGCCTTACGGGATCGGGAGTGGAATGTTCGTCTAAGAGGCCACATTTTGGGAAGGACAGTGGGAAAGGGAGCTCATTACCGAAGCGGAGTCGTACGGAGTAGCTGTCTGTGATACTATAGTTTATCGATTTTTAAAATCCAACTTGTATTCCGCTTCGCAAAACTAGAGATACAGATGGTCATGTAGCTAATCGAGTTGCTTCAATACGTATCCAGCCTTGACCACCTACCTACCAGGAATTTGCCGTCCCAACAGTTTTGAAAGACCCTTACAGAACGGAGTCAGGGAGGTTATCCATACAATGGGTAGCAGTAAGAACGGCCAGAGACGTGGAGAATGGAAGACAGACTTAGGAAGCTACACGGTTACCACTAGGGAGTGATAATGGTTGGTAGATGGTGGGCTGGAATCGATGAAAAAAGGGGAAACCACGTCAGGGTAGAGTGTGGGTTGTAAGGGCTTTCGCCGCTCGTGGTAGGTGGTCATGGACTCGTTGTAAGTGCTAGTATCTGGTTGAGCTGGTCCAAGGCTTGCTGTTACGCTGACCGGCCTAGGAGTTGGTTATCATCAAGGCTTGTGACGACGACGACATATGCGCATGACTGCTTGAGGCTTGAGTGACACATCACGCATCACGACTTGAAGCTTGAATTGTCAAGCGCGACGTCTGACTCAGATATCCCTCCTTATATACCTATCATTCCACCTCTAAATCGATAATGGCTCGACGCCCCGCTAAAGCAACTGGTGAAAAGATAGCTTGTCTTCCTGAAGATATTCTGAGAAAGTTTTAGAAGCGAAAAAGAAGTCTAAGGCCGTGCAAAAACAGCTGGCTCCCAAGCACACCGCTGGGCCTTCACGCTCCCAACGCCCAGTCTCGGTGATACTAGACTCACAATACCCCTGTAACATGCGCTTACAGGCTACTTTTAGCTTGGCCAATTCAGTAGTGACGAAGATTTTCGAGCTGAAATTGCTCAGGAAGAGGAGACAGAGGATGACTCATTGCAGACGGACCAACCTCAGCCTCAAGCCATGGATCCTCTGTTCAATCCTGCTCTTAGTCTGCATACCAAGGATACCCAGGATACTGATAAGTCTGGTCAGGTGGCTTATGACATTGATTTTTTTTTCACCGTGGTTAATGTTGGGGGAGATGGGGAGAAGGTGATGAAACAAGTGTGCAAGTTATGCACGTAAGTCCTGTATCACCTGTAAACTTCTACTAATAATATACTAGTGATGAGTATGGGTATGAATTCCGAAAGGGCATAAAAAATTATATGTATGAGGTCAAATCCAGAAAAACGAACTGTTGCAATCACCTCCTCAAAACCCACACGGAGATCTATGACAAGACCGTTGAGGAGAAAAATTGGCCTTTCCGCCTCTCTACTGACACGTTCAGCCCTAGGGTTACCGTCGGTGACCTACGCAAGCGTGCAATTCCTCGGTTTACTTTAGAATCATTCAGGGAATATCTCGTGCGCTTCATCGTTGCCGACGACCAAGTGAGTAACCTATTTCTGCCTCTAACTCATGTCCTCACAGCTTTCTAGTCGATTCGTGTTATCGAATGTCCAGAATTCCGTGACCTATGCATGCTCCTTCATGAAAGCCTTCAAGACGGCAATATCCCCCATCGAGACAGACTGCCGGAGGCTATCATAGATAAATGGTACAAATGGTTTGACAGCCTGAAGCAAGAGCTCGGCGTATGTCCCAAGTCTGCCTTCTGGCACTCATAAACTCATTTGAATTAGGGTGCAGCAGGCCGGATCAGCTTTACAGCTGATATGTGGTCCTCTGGGACGCTTACCTCATATCTAGCCCTCACTGCCCACTGGATCTCGGGAGGGAGCGGCAGCGAACCTCTTTCTCTGAAGACAGTGCTAATAGGATTTCGTAGGATGAAGAAAAGGCATACCGGATTGCACATCGCTGGACGTATTTTTAAGCTCCTGAATCGTGCCGGCATAACTGCGAAAGTAACATTTGTCATATTCTGGTATTCGGTAGCATACTGACCTGCTTTTAGGTCGGATATTTCACCCTTGGTAATGCAGAGAATAATGCCACGGCAATGCGTGGACTGGAAGACTTATTAAAGAACCGTGGCGCAGATATTAAATTCCAGCATCTCAAAAACCGCGTTCGATGCTTTCCGCACATTATCAACATCTGCGTATCTCATATTCTTGCGTCGTGTACACGAGTCTCTAAGCAGAGCCTCAAGTTACTTATGCTCGAGGATGCTGATGATACTTCATCTTTCAATATCGAAAAGGACAACAACGACAACGACAACGACAATGACAACGACGGTTGCGGTGACGATGATGATGACAACGGTGGTAATATCGCTTGGACACTTAGGCACGATATTCCCGAGCTCAAGCTCAAAAATCTCGCGGCCAACCTTCTGGATGCAAATGAACAGGCTTGGCTTTCAGGCATGAAATGTGATCCTGTCAAGCGCGCTCGCACTGTCGTCTGCATCTTACGTTCGTCAGATCAAAGGAAGCAAGAATTCAAGAAAGTCATAAAGGACGGTGATGAGCTGGGAAGCTGGTCTGTGGGGAAACTATCACCCAACTCAAACCACATGTGCTCCCTCAGCCGGCAAGTTCTAGGGGTGGGAAGCCCTGTCCGATGTCGCGCAGGTATCCGCGGGAAACCAAACTTCGCAGGAGGGTCCGTCTTGACCCTAAGGACTTGGGATACGCTCCGCTAAGGGTGCGGACGCGTGCGGCGGCTCCGGGAGCAGCGGGACTGTTCCGGAAAGACGGTGAGCGCGGCCTACCATGCATGTCCGCGCGGACTTCGCTACTTCGCACCTGAGGCCGCACTGGACCTCCGGAGGTGCTCCTGAATTTCCTAAGGGCGCGGGCGCGTGCTGCACTCTCGGGAATGCGAAGAAGAGCGAACTGTGCTCTTAGGAGGATCTCTACACTGAGAGACTGAAGGGGAACTCTGGGGCTTCTTCTTATTTTGTTTGTAGGTAGTTACAAGGTATATATACTAGGATTGACAGTTCCAGGCACTGTAGTGAGGGGAGAAGGGGGCTGAGATGCTGTAACAAGTCCATGAGGGGAAGTGTCACGGAGCACGGGAAAGTGGCGGCAAAGCGGGCCAGAACTCCGAAAATGCACGCAGATTGATGTAGGATGTATGGGGGACGATGGGGAGAGAGTCCTGGTGCTCTGAGGACCTCTGGTACACACTTTTACGCGAGCAGCCCGTGCTGCGTCGTATCAACGGAAACAAGAATGATTGGTTCAGAGGCACCAACTCTTCTGTCATCCAGGTGCCTGACCTGGAACCGTTGCTCGACGTTAAAACTCAATGGGACTCCACGTATGCGATGATCGAATGTCTAGTGGTGCTTCGACCAGTGAGTATATTTAAATGCTTCAATCATGATGTTTGAGTATGATACCTGCGTTGGCAGGCTATCGACTTCTTTTTCAAAATCGACATGCATGGGCTATCAGACCTCAAGCTCACGGATTCAGATTGGGACCTTCTCCAGGGAATTGGGATTGTATTGCAGGTCAGTTTCCGCCCAGGTCCATATGTCACTTCCTCAACTCGCTTTTCAGGTCCCTCACAGAGTCCAGCAGGCGATGTCTGCAGAATCGATGCCCGTGTTATCAAGCGCCGTTGCCATCTTCGAAATATTCATGTCAGAATGGGAGGAACTCGCTGTAGAGTACCCAAAGTTGGCCCCCTGGATCAACATCGGCTTGCACTGGGCCAAGAAATACTATAATCTCATGGATGATACTGATGCATACATAGTTACGATGGGTAAGTTATTTATTCTATCTCAACATGAATTGACGGTAGATCATCTCTTGTAGTCCTTAATCCTTACATTCGCCTTCGATGGATCATAGAGCAGTGGGGATATGAGTACATCAAGCTCTCTCGAACCACAATTTTGGACCTTGTGAGTACTTGCTGGTATTTGCAAACTCAATGGCTGAATCGTCACTGAAGATGTCTGAGTATCGCAGGAAGCAGACGTCGAGTCGCACCCCTCCTGTGGCCTACCGAGGTGCTGCACCCGCGACACCATGCAAGTCATCTACACTCAAGCAGTCGTCTGTTTTCCCCAGTTTCTCAACGCATCTGGGGTTCGAGAGCAAGATGGATGATTTGTTTGGTGGCGCTAACGTTTCTCACACCGGGGGATCCGTTGAAGAGGAGTTTGAGAGATACGTGTCTGGCTTGCCTTCCCCTCGTGAGACGGACATTCTCCACTTCTGGGAGGTGAGCCTCCTTTACACTGCCCAGGTGAACGCCGCCAATTATGATGATACAGATCAATAGTAGTGAATTCCCAACATTATTTGCGATTGCCCTTGACTATTTACCGATTCAGGCGTCATCCGTTCCTTGTGAACATGTCTTCTCATCAGTGAAAGATACTGACACTGCGAAGCGCAACCGAATAAGCCCCATGCTGATGGAGATGTTACAGACGTTGAAGTTTTCACTCAAGAAAGACCGGCGGTCTATCAGTTTCACCGACGGATGAAAGACAGCGAAGGTCGAAATGATGGGGCCCATAATGCCGCTAAAGAGGATCTACTTGCTGAGCTGTTCACAGGGGACTGTCAGGCCACCACCGATGCCTTACTGAAGATTTTCAATGATGATGAGCAGATCGAGTTGGACGGCGATAATTAAGTATCGCATTACATCACGCAGTAGTCGGTTTTTACTCTTTAGTCTCGTACCATTTGCTTCATGTAACATTCGCTCATGTATGCCCCTACGCCCACCAAACATGTTCTTGCACGCCAAATAATTCCGAAAAAATTACGCACGTTGGTGTTGGAGTTCGGAGTTCGAAGCAAGGCTGTTCGTTTATACACCCACCATACACCCACCTATACACCCACTTATCCTACTCCTCTTTGGGAGTCACCCACCCTTTTTAGCCCTTTGATGCAATGCTCGAACCTTCATGTGCTGTGGTTTACACTCGAAATACAACACCGGACATTGTTCGGGTGCGCAGAAGGTATCGAGTGGGAAAAGCACTTAGCTTCGGGACTTTTGGTATGTTCGTATCAAGGTCGCTGTCATATGGGATATTCAGACCCGCATAGGGAGTGTTTACTCAGGGAAAGACATCAAGACTGAGAAACTTGTAGCTTTGAAACTCGAGGTCGCTCAAGACTCGGATTCGATACTGGCGCATGAATACAGTGTTTATCAGGCCATTTCAGGTGTCACCGCCGGTACATTGGGGCAACAAGACTCTAAGGCAAACAAGAGATGAGCTAAGTCCTCTGCGACTTAGATGCCTTTGAGTAGGAGGTACGTCCACTCTAGTCCAACTAGAGGCCCTCTCCTATGAGATAGACTGATAGAACAACTGTGGAATTGAGACAGGAGACTCAACTTGCTGCTACTGGGCAGTCGAAGTGCTCCCTATATACCGTACAAGAGAATCCTAATACTACTAGTACCTGTACTAGTGTCGAGTCATCGTAACACATGGTAAATGCAACATAACAACGAGGTGTCAATCCTAGTATCCCTCTCCTAGGGTAGTCCTCAGCTATCATTGGCCAGATAGCTAGAGACTATCCTATGACGACAGACATTAACAAACTATGGCCGGTTCCAGAACTTACGTCGGTCCACGAGGTGGTCAGGCCACCCGTCGTCTCGACTGCCGGGGTACAAACCTAATCGTAACACGTACAACGCCCTTCTCCATGCGCGACTTCTGGGGTAAGGAACTGACAGAACCGGTAGTCCGGACGAACCGTATCACCACCTCCCTTCCTAGACAAGGCGACCTCGCCGCGAGCGACTTCCCTGGGGGTTTTCGGGGCGACTGAGGGCACGGGCCAGACCGGATAAATTCCCGACCCGGTGGGCTGCTCGGGCGCACTCGAGCCTTGCTCGGCACAGCTGTTTGGCCCGCTGCAATCCCTGGTAGCGGGCTTCGAGGTTGTCGCATTGGTCGCGGATGTCGCGACTGTGGTTGAGGAGCTCTCGGTACCTAAGAGTTTCGGCTGTGAGACCAATATCCTTCTCTCGGCGTGTATCCTCAACCAGTGTGCGGAATCGGGTATGGTCCCCTTCGAGAACCTGTAAATACCACCCGGGAAGCGGGGTGTAGGGGTCGTCGGAAGGGACTTCGGTGGCATAGATTTCTGAAATAAAAGGGGCTGATCGGGGTCCGTCTCGGGCGGTGTATCCAGCGACTCGTCCATCGGGGAGCTCTTTAATCCACTTGGCAGGGAGAGCGTGGCCGACTCCAACTGGGATAGTAAATCCCGATGCTTGTCCTTCATTGAGGACGTATCCGTCCGGTGCTTCCTCGAAGGGACGATCGTGGTCCCCGAGTCGCTCCTCGAGTCGCTCAATGGCACGCCGAAACTGTCGCTCGGCGGCGCGATAGTCCACTTCTCTCTGTCGGATGGTTGTAATAAGTCCGGCGGCAATCCCCGAAGCGTCTCAATGTCGACTGCTTCGTTCGCCTCAAGGAGGACAGAGATGGTGTTGGGAGAGAGGGGTCCCGGGACTGTGTTTGCGGGGGTTGTGGGCTCGACGGCAGTGAGGGATTGGGCGTCATAGTCGATGTCGATAGATTGCACGTCGGAGTTGGGCATTTACGATCCGTACGGGTGGTGATAAGGGCAGTAGTCGTGTTTACAGAACTAGTGTTTAAAAGTCCGGTCCAGTCCGGTTTTTTTGCCTTTTTTGGATGCAACCGGACCCGGACCGGTCTTTCAATTATCAGAATCTACTGCAACCGCAACTGAAACCGATCAAGACCGGCAACTGCAGTTGCCTTCTCCGGTTGCAGTCGGTTGCAACCAGTTGCCTATGCAGTCGGTTGCCAGCCCTAAATCTACATTTATGAACTTTCTCACACATAGATTGAGCGATAAAGATCTTTATTATTGCACTATATAACAAGCAGGCACTTAACACATCCATAGTTTAAAGGGTCCCCCAGCCATATAATTAACAAAAAGGAAGTGGAATTGTGAGATAAGTAAGAGGTACAGTGAGAGTATGGCCGAAAAGATAAAGATGAAAGTGTGTGATAAAAACAAGTGTGTAAAGTACCGTGCATGTCTTCGCGGAACATGTAACTTCATACAAAGGTCTATCTAAGTCTTGTATCTATGGATCTCACTTTACTAAGTCCGCACACAAGTGCAGCGGCGTCGGGAAGGAGGAGAGGGAGGGCTGCACTGAGCCAGTAAATCGCCGCGCGTCCTGTCTTGCACGTTTGTGCACGCCTTGAAACTTTGCATACGAGCTCGAGTTAGTCGTCCAAAGGTGTTCCTAAGTTTGCTAAGGGTGCAGAGACGTGTAGCACTCTGGGGAACAAGGGGAAGAGCTGTGTTGAACTCTGAGCTGTCGCACCAAAAAGGAAGTTACTAGGGCGACTCAGCCACTCTGAAGCGCGGGAAAGTGGCAGGAAAGCGGCCCGGAGTGGCAGAAATGCGGATTACATAACTTAGTTCCTCATTCGTGTTAGAGAACTCAGTGCAGGTCAGTCCCCATGTTCCCAGAGTGCTGCACGTCTCTGCGCCCTTAGCAAACTTAGGAACACCTTTGGACGACTAACTCGAGCTCGTATGCAAAGTTTCAAGGCGTGCACAAACGTGCAAGACAGGACGCGCGGCGATTTACTGGGCTCAGTGCAGCCCTCCCTCTCCTCCTTCCCGACGCCGCTGCACTTGTGTGCGGACTTAGCAAAGTAAAGTCCATAGATACAAGACCTAGATAGACATTTGTACGAAGTTACATACCCCGCAGAGACATGCACGAAATGTTACAGTGTTTTCCTTCCCCTCTGACCTTGTAAACCGTCTTAGTCTCAGTTTTAAGGGTTTAGAGTTCCCTCACCCTGTATGTTGCTTACATGACAAACTCTATAACATATAATACATATTTTCAATGCTGTAAAGTGATCTGTATCAAACTTGTGAGATATAAAACTTAGATTTCAAAGAAACTGGAACAGGCTTTAGAACAATGATGCCGCTAACAAAAGTAGAAAAAATTTTCAAGGCACACACTAAATGGCAACCGGTCTTTTTAGCAACCGGTTGCAACTGGTCTAGACTGGTCTTTTCTAAACTTGGTAAACCCTGCAACTGACAACTGGACTGGTCATATTAAGAGGCAACTGGCAACTGCAGTTCAGTTGCCTACCAGTTCAGTTCAGTCCAGTTGCCAGTCTTTTTATCAGTCTGCAACTGGACTTTAAAACACTATACAGAACCAGGTGTGCTCGAGGCCGTGGGACAATGGGAGACGGGTCGTCCAGTGGAAGATGAACTTCCGAAGTTCGGGGCGGTGTTTGCTTTCAGAGGGTTCGAAGACGAACCACTTCTTAGGGTCTTTATCGAGGTAGTCGATGAGCGGCTTGGCCGGTGGGCGAGAGACGAGTGTAGGTTTCTTAGGACGGGTGGAGGGAAGATGGATCTGGGGCTGATGCTGCGGGATGGAAGGAACCTGAGGCATCGTCCCTTGGCTTTGCGATTCCTTCCTTTTATCCCTTCTGGGGTCGCTTGTCGGAGGTAGTCCTTGATCTTCTCATCGGCGTGGATATTTTCCACCGGCTCCCACGTGTTGTCGCTATCTGGCCATCCTGACCACTTGACCAGGTATTGGAGCCGTCTAGCTCGTCCATGACGTTGGTGGCCAACAATGCGCTCCACTTCAAACTCCTCGTTGCCATCGATAAGGTCAGGCGGAGGTCGGGTGAAGTTTGGCCCATGGGCGGCGTTTTCATGATAGGGCGATAACAGGGATGCGTGGAATACGTCGTGTATCCCCCATGAGGCCGGGAGTTTTAACTGATACGCCACCGGTGATATCTCCTTTGTGATCGTGAAGGGTCCATATCGTTTTGGGGCCAACTTGGTTTTCTGATGGTGGAGTTTCAGGTTTGTCGCCTCGAGCCATACTTGTTGTCCTTCCTGGTATTGTGACTGAATCATCTGACCTTGCCCTGCTGCCTCATTGATGGCTTGAATGGCTTGTGCTCGCTTGAGTTGGAGGAGCTCCACTCGGCGCTCCGTGTCCTCGTTGTTGGTTTCTAGATCTTTTTCAGGAACGAGGGTGGTTTCGTATCCTAGTAGGACCTGATTGGGCGATAGGCCCGTTGTGGAGTTCCGTCGGTTGTTGTGTACTGCCGTGGCAATCGCCATCCAGTGCGTCCAGTCTTCTGGGGACGCGGATGTGACTAAACGGAGGTATTGCTCCACCCATTGATTCTTTCGTTCTGATATCCCATCTGTTTGGGGGTGGAAGGCCGTTGACAAGTTTTGATTCATTCCAAGCTTCTTTGTGAGGGCCCTTCCGAAGTGAGACGTGAAGCGTGGGTCTCTATCGCTGATGATCTTCGTAGGAAGTCCGAACCATCGATACACGTGGTCCAAGTATAGCTGGGCGATTCCTAAACCGGTGATGGTCGTTGCACATGGGAGGAATATCGCTGCTCGGGAGCAGCCATGGTCAACGATAGTGAGGATGGCGTCTTTCCCGTCGTGTTTAGGGAGCCCAGTGATTAGATCCATTGCTATTTGTTGAAAGGGAAGAGTCCCTTCGGGTGTTGTGATTCGGAAAAGTGGGGTTTTCCGTCGATGAGTAAGGATCTTGTTCTGTTGGCAGGTTGCGCATCCCTTGACGTAATCTGTAATCCATTTGTTCATTCCTTTCCACCGCCTCATTTTCCTAGTTCTTCTGAGGGTTTCGTCTCGTCCGGGGTGTCCAGCCAGTGGGTGATCGTGCGCTAAGTGCATCAGAGATCTTTTGGTCTGTTCAGTTGGGGTTGGTCCTGTGGATATCGCTCCAATGAACTTTTCTGGGGGAAGGACTGTGATTCCTTGATTGTCTTCTTTCCCTTGATCCACCCCGGGCGGTCTGGACAGGGCGTCTGCAGCGGCATTATCTTTCCCTGGGATGTGTTGGATGAGGTAATCGTATTCTTGGAGGTCCGCGTGCCATCGTGCCGTTCTTCTGTTGAGGTTTCTAGGGGACTTCCAATATTGTAAGTTTGCGTGGTCTGATAGGATTATGAAGGGGTGTTTGGTCCAGCCTAAGTATTGTCTCCAGTGGGCGAGGGATTTCATCACGGCTAGCAGTTCCCTTTCATAGATATCGTAGTTTCGTTCGGTAGGTGTGAACGTGTTGCTATAGTATGTGACTGGGTGGCGAACTGGTTTTAGACGTTTGGCGAGCGTTGGGGTGTTGGGTTCTCCCTCTTGCGAGAGTACGGCACCCACGCCGTATGCAGAGGCGTTGGCTTGAAGAAAGAATGGCTTGTCGAAGTTGGGTTGAATTAGGACTGGTTTCCTGCACATTCGTTCTTTCAGCTCTTGGAATGCCTGTTGTTGGGGTGGTCCCCATTCCCATTCGGTGGTTTTCTTTGTTAGGTGTAGTAATGGGCGTGCTATCTCCGAATATTTGGGTATAAAGTAGCGGTAGTACCCTGTGAACCCTAGGAATTGACGGATTTCCGTGGGGTTTCTTGGTACTTGCCACTTGGCCACTCCTTCGATTTTTGCGGGGTCCATTTTTAGTTTGCCTTTTCCGATGATTAAGCCCAAATAGTCGATTTCTTCCTGTTCGAATTTGCACTTCTCGGGCTTGAGGTACAGGTCGTGTCGTTCTAGTTTGTTTAGTATGTGGTGGACCATTCGTTCATGTCGTTCCCGATGTTGCTTTTCCGTCTCGTTTTCTTCGCGCTTCGTGTGTATTGCGAGATCGTCCATGTAGACCAATAGCCATCCTTGTGCTACTTCCTTCCGGAATATCGTGTTCATCATCATTTGGAACGTGGCCGGTGAGTTGGTCAGTCCGAAGAACATGACGGTTGGTTCGAACAGTCCTTCGGGAGTTAGGAAGGCTGCCTTCCATTCGTCTCCCTGTTTGATACGCACATTGTTATATCCCCATCGTACGTCGAATTTGGTGAATAACGTGCATCCACTGAGGCGGTCGATCGTTTGGGGGATGAGTGGGGACACATTCCTGTTCTTTTTTGTCCATTGGTTGATCGGTCGATAGTCCTGTACTGGTCGTAGCTTTCCATCTTTCTTCTTTATGAAGAAGAAGTTTGCGGCATAGGGGCTCCATGACTCTCGTATGGTGCCCCTGTGAAGGTGCTCCGCTACGAATTTGTGCATTTCCTCTTGTTCCTTCCTATTTAAGGGGAGGAGTCGCGCTGGTAGTGTTTTTGGCGCATTGGGGAGCAATTCGATAGCATGGTCCCATATGGTGTGGTGGGGTAGTCGCTGCGACTTTTCTTCGCTGAATATCTTTTCGTGTCGCTTGTACTTGTCAGGTATCAGGTTCTCTGGTGGTGGTTTGGTTTCTTGGGGGTGAAAGGTGACTGTTCCTACGTAATACCGTTCCCGCGGTTTTCTTGGGACGTTTTGCGTCCTTGGGGTAAATCGGGCCTTTTTGGCGTCTGGGGATCGTAGGACGATTGGTAGCTGGGTGAAGTCGATCCATCCTCATTTCCAATCGATCTTTGGCTGCACCGCTGCAAACCATGGGTAGCCTAGTATGGCTTTATGTTCTCCTAAATCTGTTAGGAAGAACCGGAGGTTGGTGTTATCTGCTCCCGTTCGGACATTTAGATCGGTGTAGTATTGGAGTTCTCCGCTCCTGTTCTCCGATCCATCCACGTTGTATAGTGGGCGTGGTTGGCGTAGTTTTTTAATGGGGAGTCGTAGATATCGGGCATATTGCAGGTTCATGAAGTTCTCCGTCGCTCCTGAGTCTACCAGGGCGACGATTTCGGCTCTTTTCGCGATGGATTGAACGTAGCATCGAATTGTCATGGATTTTCTTGCCGACATATATACATTCCTATCGCTATTTAGCCTGATCAGGGCCGTTCTAATCAGGCACGTGGAAAATCCTCATCTGGTCCACTAAACTCCTGGATGAGTTGGTCTCGCTCTTGATTGTTCATGGCCTTCCATTCGGCCTTCATTGTAGCGATGCGGTCTCCCTTGGGTGGTTCAGGGGAGGTGCCTGATCATAGTACCCTTGGTCGTATTCGGGGTCGAAGTCGATAAGGCTGGCGTTCGTCCTTTGGGTCTTTGGGCAATTTCGTGCGAAGTGCCCCTGCCTTCCGCAACTGAAACATGCATTGTTGTTCCTGCGCCAGTCGTTGGTTACTTCTTCGGCATTGGCTAGGCGTCCTTGGAACCTATTTCGTCCAGGGTTTTGTCCTCTTCCTCTTCCCCGCACATATCCTCGTGTTGGGAACCGATTCCTCCCTATGTCCATGGGGACTGGAACATTGTTCATTGTGCGTGGGGCATTCGAGGAGTTGTACGGGGTAAATTGGTTTCCTCCCTGGGCATTCCTTCCTCTCCAGAAGTTTGCTGGAGGTGGTTTGTTTTGGAAGGTGGGCGTCGGTGCTGTTTTCTTTATGCTTCTCTTCATGAGCCTCGCAATCTCTTTGTTTTGAGTGACTTGGATGGCTCTTTGCCTAACTTCGGCGTAGGTTCGCGGGCGTTGTTCTCCTAGCGACAACACCGATTCATGCATGAAATCGGGGAGTCCTGCTAGGTATAGTTGGATGATTTCGTTGTTGGCTTGGTCGTAGCCCGCTTGTCTCGCTAGTTCCTCGAACTTGGCTGTGTAATCGTCGATTTTTGGATATTCCATTGTTAGTTCCGACAGGTCCATTCGTGCTCGATCAGTTTTTTGGGTGTCTTCGAATTGTTGTTCGAATACGAACAGGAATTGATCCCATAGAGCGGGGATGTTGTCGTCCACAGGGTGGAGTTGGTCTAGGAAGTTTCCCATTTCTCGGGCCCATCCTTCAGCTTCAGGTCCTTTGACCAGGGTGAGCGTGAAAGCGATTTTTCTTATTGGGGAGTTCATTCCCGCGACATTCGAATTGACTCGTAGATAGGCTTTGACTTCGTCTATGAACTTGGTGGCCTTCTTTCGATCTCCGTAGAAGGGCTCTGGTAGGCTTCCTATGAGCTTGACGTCTTGCGCTGGTTGTACCGGTACTAGTGCGTTAGCAGGGAGGGGTGGTGGTGCTCCACCGCCGCCTCCTCCGCCACCTCCTCCGCCGCCTCCTCCACCGCCTCCTCCGCCTCCACCACCTCCTCCACCGCCTCGGCCTCGGGCCGTATTAAGGCGTGTGAGGAGTAAGTTGGTGGATCGGTCGGTGGTGGTGACAGTTGCGGTGGTTGTAGTGGTTGTGGCCATTGTTTCGTTCTTGGATAGTGTGCCGAATTGTTGGGCAAAGGGGTTCTTTGGAGGAGAGTTGTCTCTCGGCTCTGCGTTTAAACTGGGCATGTGCGGCGGCGTGTTCCTGACAGGACTGTTCCTGATGTCCTGGTTTATCGCTTTCTGGACGTCGTTTTCGTCCTCTGATTCGTCGTCTGTTTCGGCTTCTTCTGCTCGCCGTTGGACCGATGTTTTTCCAAGTTCAACCTGGGCTTCTCCAGGGAAAGGGGTGTAATCGTATGTGTGGATGCTTGGTAATGGGATCCCTAGTACTGCTGGTCCCTGCTTCTTTGGCTGTATGCTATGCCAGACCCCGTTATAGATCGCTACTGGTGTTGCCCCTCGTCTGGTGGGGATAAGGTCGTCGTTATCACAATAGACCTGGAACGCGTAGCTCGTCGCGTTATGCTCGTGTTCTGGTAGTATCACTGCTACCCTTCGGTTTGGGGTTGTCTCGCGGACTTGTTCCTCGCTGAGATAGATCTGCGCTGGCACCTTTGCTGCGCCTTGGCTGCTACTGCTGCTAGCCGTCTTGAGTAAGATAAGTTGAGTCTAATGTCACCACCGGTACGTTGGGGCAACAAGACTCTAAGGCAAACAAGAGATGAGCTAAGTCCTCTGTGACTTAGATGCCTTTGAGTAGGAGGTACGTCCACTCTAGTCCAACTAGAGGCCCTCTCCTATGAGATAGACTGATAGAACAACTGTGGAATTGAGACAGAAGACTCAACTTGCTGCTACTGGGCAGTCGAAGTGCTCCCTATATACCGTACAAGAGAATCCTAATACTACTAGTACCTGTACTAGTGTCGAGTCATCGTAACACATGGTAAACGCAACATAACAACGAGGTGTCAATCCTAGTATCCCTCTCCTAGGGTAGTCCTCAGCTATCATTGGCCAGATAGCTAGAGACTATCCTATGACGACAGACATTAACAAACTATGGCCGGTTCCAGAACTTACGTCGGTCCACGAGGTGGTCAGGCCACCCGTCGTCTCGACTGCCGGGGTACAAACCTAATCGTAACACGTACAATGCCCTTCTCCATGCGCGACTTCTGGGGTAAGGAACTGACAGAACCGGTAGTCCGGCGAACCTTTAATCATCGATCCAACGGGATCCCAAGGTGTACTGGTACGGGAGGAAGGACCATATCGAGTCATTGTCCTCAATCGTCTTGGTGGACATTTGAGGATATAGCATGAACACCTATTGACACCGATGCCGTGTTCTCTTATGCCACGCAGATGGTATTTCTCTTCCTTGCTTACACATATGCGTTTATGCTTAGCTTATGCTTATGTTTATCAAGCTTTCAGTACTTGAGGCATTACATGATCGACATTACGTTCACCTCGACATCAAACCTGACAATTTTGCATTAGGTATTGGTGACTTGTCTCACCAGGTTTTCTTATTGACTTCGACTCGCTCAGCTCTTCCGTAACCCAGCCACTCGTAGCCCCACCGTGCAAAATATAGGGTCCAAAGTTATCGGCACTGTTCGTTATTCGTCAATCAATCGTCATCTTGGACTCACACCATCGTGACGCGATGATCTGGAGTCCCTCGTGTACGTCATCGTCTATTCTGGCAAAAGGGAGCCTACCTTGGCAAGGCATCATTGTCCAGCCTGGTCAAAATCACCAGGACGAAGTCTTGAAAGCGAAGCAAGGGATGACCATTAAGGCCCTCTGTAAGGACCTACCTCAACCCTTCATTAGTTTGTTGAACATATACGACGCCTTGGCTTTCGGGACAAACCGGACTACAAGTTCCTGTGCTCCATCCTTGAGGACTGTGTGCTGTCACACTGCACAGATGCTCCCAAATTCACAGAAGTTGCGTCACCGATCATGCAGAGTCAGGTCGCCATCCGCTCCGACACTAGGCAATTGGAGGTGCGCTTGTCTACTAATAACTCGTTGAAAGGAACTGACGACTCATCATCATCTCACTCCTCTCAACAATGGGCCGTGTTGCCGTGACCCGGATTACTGAATGTTCAGTGCCTTTGCGAAATTCCGACATGATCCCTCAGACATGTTCATTTGCTACTACACTGCCCTTTTGTTTAACATTGTGCGGACCTGCAGGTGAGTTGTGTCTGGCAATTTTCGTGCCGCAGTGGATGCCAGCTGACTCGGGCAAAACAAGATGTATTTCCAAGGTTATCGCGGTTGTTTTTCGTTAAGCTGCAGGCATATTTTATTTATGTAGTAGTACAATGGTGTACCCAGGTTGTAGGACATGAAACTATTGATTATTACCTCTGTCTAAGTGGCTCAAGCCGCGCTGAGTGACTAAGTTGAGCCGAGCTATACCAAGCGGTCAGAGAGCCATCAATTGACTTGGCTAAGGCAATATTAATTAGCCGTGCATTGCTCGGCTAAAGACGGAATGAGCCAATGACATTACCGGCTCGGTTCTCGGCTAGCTCAAACTTCCGAGCTGCCGCAACACTAACTGGCAGGGATGAGAGTAAGAGTAGAGTTTTGCACCGGCAGTTGATGAGAGTAAGAGGCAAGAGGCAAGTAGAGTGTTGCACCGGCAGTGATGGGAGTAAGAGGCAACACCTTCTGTTTCGATGACGGTCTGAAGGAAGTTATAAGTGGTCGGAGCAGACCGTCACAACGTGCACACCACTAAAAAATATGGAGTCGTTCAGTGCCCACGGACGAACTCAAAATCGTCTAATAAGATAAGTGGGTGAGAACCTTAGCGACAGGAAGGAAGAAAGAGAGAGAACGTGCTCACCACGACGGAATATGGTTGTTGGGTCCAACGGTTCTCATTCTGAAGTGCGCTGTGATTAGGCGTACAGAAGGGAAACATAGCACATACTGTGACATCAGTAAGAGACCACTGAGGAACACGTATCTCAGAAGGACAAGGCTGACTGAGAGGTGTCGTACGTCGCAGAACATTTTTTTTTAAATCCTTTCAGTGCACCTTGGTTACAGCCCCATGTAGCACTTTACTATGTACGCAAGACACTTTGTGGCTGACCTACATGGTGATAATACTAAAAGATCAAGAATGATGAGAAGATTCACGGTTTGAAACCAACTGCTTACCTCAGAGTCCAAATGGTGGAGGCAACTACCGCAGCCAGGGCGTACCACTGTCGAGCAAAACTCGTACGAGTGTGGTGTCAACCTTGGCATCTCCATCTTTGTAACTATTGTAACTACCACCCACTCCGAGCGAATAAGAGGATGGTGAAGGAATCGCAAACACATGCCGTCGCCTGACGGACTTGGTCCGAAGATCGACCTGGCTATCGTGCTAAACGCGCTGCGGTGATCAGCACACAGACTGTGGAGGAGGGCGGTGACGCGGTCATTGATATGCGATTGACGATAGTAATATTGCTCTTGTAAGGGTACGTGACTAGAGGTGGAGTTGATTGAGAGGCAGCACCGAAAGTCCAGAAAGTGACGAGACACACCATATCAGCGATCACCTGGTGGGTAAAAGCGCTGCCACGAGAAGACCTTAGTGGACAAGGTAAGCGACCGAATAATAAATGGTTACAGCATACCGGTTGCGGTATGAAGGCTTGTCGGTATAAAAAAATGATGGTGTCGTCGATGCGCTGGTTGGTGGAGTTTGGGACTACAGGTAGATCAGAGTGAGTGACGGTTGCCGGGTACGACACGACATGGCAACACCCATGGGTGCATCCGAGCGAGGGACAAAATGCTCGATACGGCTTGTGTTGGCTAGCGTGGTTATGGTAATCATCAATGGAAGGCTGCATAAGAGAAAGTGAGGTGAAAAAACGCACGGTACGCATAGCCAGTTGCTGTTGTACGAAGTGTTCGCGCACGCCACAAAGAGAGGGGGGTAGTCTTTGGTTATCACCAGCTATCTCACAATTAGGTTGATTACGATCGCGCTGACTGAGTAGCACTATCTTATCCAGCCTAATAAAGCACGGTATATCTACAGTGTGGGTAAAGCACCTAGCGCTTTCCAGCCAGCCGGGACACGGGGAGGAGCCCTGTCAGCTGTGCGGGTGAGTGGGAGAAATCTGTCGTGCTGCGGACTCCCTACATGACCAAATTGTGCCTATGAGTGTTAAAACGTGTGTTGTGGTGTGGAGTGTCGCTGCTGAACTCGTGGATGGTACCCAATGCCTTGGTTTCTTAAGGTGATGCAGGTTGGAGGTAGGCTTGGTGGCGACAGTAGAGAATTGAGGTGCTATCAGCTCTGAAATCTTCGTGAGAGTTCTATGGGAGTGGTGGGAGAGTAAAAGAAAACGAGCGAGTGACAGCGGCAGGGACGAGAGTGGCTGTAAGAAGAGATGAAGAGAGAAAATTGATGGCCACGTGCTCTGCGCTCAGTCCCGTGCCATTACCTAATATCAAATGCCTTTGCATCTATTCGACACTTCCGCTCACGCTGCAACGTGAAATGGATTGAAAATGTAGTGTGACTGTTGAAGTGAAGCTTACAGCATAGCTAAGTGATGAAGTCAAACACAAGGTGTAAAAAAAAACCGCTAAACTTTGTATATGAACAACATTTACCAGCGGCGAAACATGGTACCTCTGTCCAAGTCCTCAAAACTGTATTCACCATACTCATCAACGTCTTCCTCATAACTTTGTTTTTCGACACTGTGGCCATCATTGAAATAACCACCTTCACCATAGGCGTCATCTTCCCTGTGGTGGCCAGCGTATTGGCTACCATCATCGGGGTCACCAGCGTGCATGAGCTGTTCTTCCATTTCCGCATCCTCTTCTATAGTGGACACGGGATAGGCCTGCATATAATGTCCAGGAGACCGGAATGACCGGTGGCGTTGTGGTTGGTGATAACCAGCTGTATGAAGCTGATGGTTGGTGCTCGGGATTGAAGTACGGACTTGGTCATCATGTGGGACGGAATGAGCTCTATGGCTTTGTGATATGCCGATTCTTGGGCGTTTATTTGCGTTGGTACGTGGAGGGTCTGAACGCTGAGGGTGCCCTTAATAAAATTGTTAAGCGGTCTGAGGATTACTTGGATGAAATGAATTAGCCACCTCGAGGAATCAGTTGACCTTGAGAGTTGATGCGGTGGAAACGTAGTCCAGTGTTTAATTGTGCGCTGTCATTATCTGACCCTCCAGGATTCTGTCGTTTGGTACCCTGCCTTGGTAGGGGTAGATTCGGAGGCAGAGCTGGCAAACGAGAGTTGGGAAGGGGTTATGATGTGTTCTAGCCTTAGATGGAAAATAGGAATGAGAGCCATGCCGAGTTGAGTTACCAGACGGTGACGGCCGAGAGCGGAAATGGAGTGAGGAACGGTGAGTTGTTGATGGGACAGCAACCGCTTTCGATTGTTTTGGGATCTCAGATCGACTGGAGTACCACCGCACTGGGTAGACGGCTGGCGGGGGACATCGATGCGAATAGGTGGAGGGGGGGGACGAATCACATCGGAGGAATCCAGCTGCATACGACTGACGGTGCTGCTCCTGGATTTAGACTGGAGACGTGATTTCGTAGGGTGCTCTTTATAGGATCGACTATGTGTCCGGGTTGCATTGTACTGCACTTCATCGTGGTTGCTTCTCCAGTTGCCAGTATCATACCTTCCCTCCTCAGAGCTGTCCTCGTTCTCTTCTTCACTTTCAAAATCCCGACCGTGTATGATGCGTGTCTCCTTCACAACAGCCTTTTGCCATGTTTTAGAGTCCTTGAGTTGTCGCACAGGGGCACCTCCTTGCGTCACAACAAGGGGAATAAGCCCCTTTCCAGGATCAGTGTTGGAAAGAGCACGCTGCTCTGATGAAATGTCAATACTTTATTATTGTGACCGCAGTAAACTACACACCTGCAGACCAATGAACTACTTTGAAGGCTTCATAGTCCACGTTACCATTTAGAGCAGCCTCGATATAGGACGCAGTGATCTCACGAAGCTCGATGGCACCCAACTTCTTTATGTCGAAGTCAGGGCCCGGCGGCAGAATTCCCGTTGCCCAGTCAGTGATGCAGAGCTCCTCTTTCGCTGCAACATCAACCCAGCGTTTCCATGGAAGGTGCACTCTTGGATTGAAATACGTAGGTAAGAATGGGCCTGCGTCAATATAGTTAATATTTGTAAATACCATGGAGTGGGAGCACATACCAAGAGCGTCTCAAAATATGATTCCGGCCACACGGCAATCACGGTCTTTTCCAGGCTCTCCTGGGCGCCGTTGCAAATCCTGAGTGAGGTCATTGTTGAACGTTGGTATGTTGAATCTGTCAGCAACAGGACCTGGTGCCCTGTAAAGGGAATTAGATTAAGAAGGCAGTGGTGGGAAAGTTCGTACTTGACAGCGGTTGTAAGGCGATCAAGAATATCCCGAATATTGACATCATTCTCGTCGATGAGTTGGCGGAATACTGGCGACCCTGTGAATAGGGTAGACAACTGTTGACCCGCTGCATCACTGCCAACATAAATCATAGCACCAATGACGGAGATGTCATACATATTCTCAACCGAGTGAGACTAATTAACGTGTGTTAGTGACGCTCAGCATATACAACAAGAATTCATATCAGATTAGCGAATTTGTCTCTGATTGACTTGACGCGTGTTGTAACAGACGCGGGGAGAGTTCTTCAATATCAAATTCCTCCGAGACGCTGCCCATTCTCGGACTTCCCTTAGATTGGAAGTTTTCTCATCCACCGATTTCCTGTCTACGAGTGTATGGTAATCTCCACTAATACACCGTGCGTAGTCCCCCGATGTCACTGTAGTAGATATTAGAATGGTAAAGAGGAAGCGCAAAAGTACGCACTTCTGTCTGGCTTGGTGTGTGTCGCAGCATACCACTGTGCATACAGATTGGCGATGTTCTCCCTGCGAGATTCCTTGATGCCCAAACCGGCAGCTATCAAAACGTTCCTTCTCGAAATCTTAAGGCGGTCTGCAAGGTCTTGGGCCATTCCAAGGACATTGGATGAGAAGGCACGGATCTCTTCCTTATCCTCAGCCGACAGACGGCCACGCTTCAACGAAGTCTTGTGCTCGCCTGTATTGTTGCTAGAGCTGGCCCCCGTAGTCCGGAGAGGGGTCCGTAGGCCAGCATCCGAGTTCGGATCACCCTCGTCAGCTAACTCATCATCATCGTCATCGTCATTTTCCTCAGTATCGGACACCGCGTGTCCTAGTTGCGCACGCTGTTGTCGTTTCCGAATATGTTTTTCCCGAGTGTCGCCATAGTCGCTACCGGATTCAGAACTCTCAACGGCTGAGGGCATAGGTTAGAAAACGTGGTAAAAATGAACCAAGGTAGTACATGTGCTCATGGGGATATCCCTACTATCAATTTTTGTACTTTCGCCCCGAGTCCTTGGAGGCATATGAATGATTCAGCGACAATAGTATTAACCATGTAATGAGAACCACTTACGGTCGTCCGAGTCGTCAGAATGGTTGGCAGAGAGATTCACGGTGTCATCCTCAGCAAAGACTATTGTGATCATTAGTGGGGCAGACACCATACTATGTGAGTAACGTACCGGGTGGCGATGTTTGTGGAACACCACCAAAAGATGCTTGAGGGGTGCTTTGGGGCGTCGAAGGTTGTTGCTAATACGGCATAGGACATTTGAGCATTACAGTAACTACGGTGGCAAATAATGGAAATTAGTTCACTTACATGAATGGGTGACTTAGTCTCGGGGGTAACACTGCAAGTGGACTCACCCTCCTCATCGTTAGAGGGCGCGGAGGGTTCAATTGCCGGTTCGACAGGAGAGGATGGTTGTGACACGTCACCTTTTGCTTTTGAGACCACCTTTCGCCGGGTACTTGTTCTCGTTGATTTTCGAACGGTTGTCGTAGTACCCTCGGTGTTTTTCGGATTGTTGTTAGCCCGAGATCGCCGTGCCACCGGCTCTGGCGTGGCAAGCCATCGTCCTCAGAAGTAGTCCTCTCAGTGTTCGCCGCTGCGCTTCGACGTGTTATGGGCATAGAAAAAATTGGGGTGACAAACAGTGGGGTTGGGACGGGGAGCTGGAGAAAAACGAGGCAAGTTATGTAAATTTACTCAAGTCGTTATTAGTACGCTAACACTACTATAGGCCTAGGCCCTTTTGCGATCGCAATGACCCTGTTTATGTCGCGTTCTAGTGCCTTTACTTGCCCAATCAGTAATATTACTCACATGCCGTATGGATCGTCGAACCAAGATCTTCACAGTGATAGCCAAAACCCCAGGTCGCAGGCCCAGTGCCGCCACAAGTCCCAAGGTGCCTGGAAGTGGAAAAGGTGGCCAAGGACATCCCACCTGATGGGCAAAGCACAGTGCTGCCAGCAGCGGATCCTGCAGAAGAAAGGGAGGAAGTGCTGATTTCTTGAGGAGACGAGGACGGCGATCAACCGTCAGGTTTTAAGAGAGCAAGAGCATGACACAGTTCCCGGGCCAAGATCACACAGATCAAACAGAGGAACGCAGACGGATATGGAAGAGTACGGTAGCATGTTTCGAGTAGGCATTATTCAAGACGATGCAGGCAACATGTTTACTGGACTCGGGGAGTATAGGCTCTAAAATCACAGACGACACTTCACCTTTCGGCTCGGATAATGATAACATACGTCAGATGAAGCGAGCGCCGCTAAGTTGATGGTGGCAGTACAGAAGGCTTTCGAAGCAGTTCGATTGACCTGCGATAAAGGTTGAGACTGTCGGACCGTTCGGACGGTGAAGATGGATGAGAGTCGAAAGAAGGTGGGAGCGAAGCGGCAAGGCGCAACTGTGCACACACAAGAGGAGGAAGAGAAGGCGATGATAACATTCAGTTTGCGGCTCTTAAATACTGTACATACTGTACAAGGATCTTTGTAAGACGAGTCTGGTATAGTAGGATCGAGCTAAAGCATGTCAAGAAAGAAAGAGTGCGAGTCGCTTTTGATGCATGAGAAGGGTGAGTGCGAGCTCAAAGGGAAATGAAAAGGTATGAGTAAGTCAGAGTAACCAGTACAGGTGGCCAGCGTCTAGGTGCCGGATCATGCTGATTCGTACATCGTGATTCCCCGATCGTGGTCAAACAACTCTTCGCCGGATATTCAGCATCCCTGCGGTTGTACTGCACAACAGTTGTGCTGTGCCGAGTAATTTCGTGAGGGCAATGGCCGTGCTTGTGTGACGTCGTGATTAAACCATATGCCGAGGCTCAATGATTTAGAGATGAATTTGACCGTTGATGACATTGATGACAGAGATAAGAGCGAGATAGCGTTTAAAACAGCTTAAGGACTCACAGCACAGTGGTGTAGTAGGGGCAAGAGGATAACTGAACCGTCGAAACTCTCTATGGAACATGCGACGTCCGATCCTGTTATCATTCCGAGCAAGATTCTGAGTGATTGCGGAGTGGCCAGGCACATACCACCCAGGTGTTGTCTACCTTCTGTTTCAAAACGACCATTCTTTAACTTACCATGCTCTACAGATTTTGCACGGGCTAGCACGTTCCAGCGCACTGCTGCTGCCTCAAGGTTCCACCTGTGGCAGCGTCGATCACCCTTTGCCAGTGGACCTCTGAGCCTCGCGTTTGCATGCATACTTGTCTATTCTCTTTGACTGAGTTTCTTTTCCCTTGCACGTGTCATCATCCTTTTTGTTCTACCTACACATGTTCCTTTTTCCTTGTACCTGTCGCTTTACAGTTCTGTCATACCTTACTCACCTTTTTCATTTCCGTGGACCTCTGAGCCTCGCGTTTGCATGCATATTCGTCTATTCTCTGACTGAGTTTCTTTCCCTTGCACGTGTCATCATCCTTATTGTTCTACCTTTTCATTCCCATTCGAATCTATCGACGCTGACCCACCTTCTAGCATCCAACGCGAATCGCCTATGTGCTCGTGGCCTCGACCACCTTGTACCCGCTTCAGTTCTTTCTCTTTCCCTGGGACATGCTTCCACACCATACCGTAGTTGTAGTACTTGAGGCTTCTACATGTACTTAAGAGCTTCCTCCAGTGCCTCACGTTTGCATGCATACTCGTCTATTCTCTGACTGAGTTTCTTTTCCCTTGCACATGTCATCATCCTTTTTGTTCTACCTTTTCATTTCCGTTCGACTCTATCGACGCCGACCCATCTTCTAGCATCCAACGCGAATCGCCTATGTGCTCATGGCCTCGATCACCTTGTACCCGCTTCAGTTCTTTCTCTTTCCCTGGGACATGCTTCCACACCATACCGTAGTTGTAGTACTTGAGGCTTCTACATATACTTAAGAGCTTCCTCCAGTGCCTCGAATGATCATCAGTCTCCTCTTCCTGCTTCTCATGCAGTTGTGTCTATCGCCTCACTCCCACATCCTTCGACTTGCGTCCATCTTCTCTGTCCGACTTCACTAGACGCATGCTGTATGCAGGTACTCCTACGATGTGTGCATCCGTGGTCTCGTCTGCTCAATGTTTATCTTACTGATATACACTCATCAGATTACACTGTCGCTTAGGATCTTTCGCTAGACCAACCTAAGAGCGGGGTTACCAGGCCCCTAGTGACGTCGCCGGCGACGTCCCCGAAACTGTCGAATGGCCATAGAAGTCCAATACAATACAGTATACAAACGGCCAGGGCCGGGGCAATGAGTCACGAGTTGCGGCTCCATCCACAATGATTGCAAGAAATCGGCTCACACAGTCTAGCATACTAGGACAGCAAAGAATCGTCGTCGACCGTCAACCGAACGCTGCGCGCGGTGTAGTCGACACATCGAGCTTTACTTTCGAGAGGAAACACGACTTTTTTTAATGCTCCCTCTTCCCTCCCCTCCTCTCTTTCGGACGCGTTTCCTTGATCTTCGCTTATTTTTTCGAATTTTCCCGCTAGCACCAATGCAGCAGGACCCTTAATTCACAAGCGAGGCACATCAAACTTTGTAATTCGATCAATTTCCACCCAGGACCCAGAGGAAATGCCGTAGCTCACCATAGCCCAAGGTCGCTTCTCACCACATACAAATTTCACCTTTTGCTAACATCACTTATTAGAAGCGACAATGTCCTTTAAGGCTCCCAAACCTCCTCGAGCTCGCCCACAGTCTTCCTCTCTGTCTAGAAGACCACCCTCATTGCTCTCCAAAGCTACTACTATCTCTCGTACTAGCCATCGTCTTGTTCAACCATCAGTTGCCTCAGAAACACGTGGTGGTTACGAAACAAAAAGCCGTGTTCAAGCGCGCTGCAATAAAGTTTTAACGGAACCATTTGGGCGTGTTTTTGTACAGCAGCCAGCCCTCCCTCGAACATCGACAGCAGCCGCCGTTGATCCAGCAGCACCTCAAGATCCCTAGACGATTCTTTTGTGGACACCGGTGACGTGGAGCCCTCTCCAATCTATATACTGGTTGGAGAGAAGGACCCTGATCTTCGGCAACAACGCCAACGACAAAAGAAGGAGCGACAGTGGGCAAAGTGGGAAAACGAGACCATACCCTCCCTACTCCAACCGTACTTACGGATTCTTCGTGAATCCGATAACCTTCGCACCTTGAACTCTCATTCCGGTGTCGCTTTGCCAGCTTGTTCATGCGAAAGACGGGTGAGAATAGATGTGACATGTGTTTTTTTCGAGCGTAAGTTGTTCTACTTATGCTTATGTTCAACGTTTGTCTGATTTTGCCAACGTGATCCCATAGGTCTCGAGTCCACACAGATTCGCTACTGTGAGTGCTACTCTGCGCCCGTGCAACTACTACAACGTGGGCTCTTCCCTTGTACACCAACAGCGCCCACGTTGGCTGTTGACCTCAAGATGCTGGAATTTACTCGTGAACTCTTTCTCCGGGTTGCTCTAAACAACACTGCTTGGTGTGAAACGCTTGAAAGCGTCCTAAGTGCGCAGAAGTACAAGCTGATGACTCGGGTGAGTTACTGAACTGATCATTTTCTGTTCATATTAACATGATGGTTTAATTAGAATAATCTACGGCGACGCTTTGGCAACGCGCTATTGTGGTACAATAGCCTTGTTAACAACACCCATAAACATGTCAAGGATCTACTGGCTACACATAAACCAGACCAACAGTTGGAACCGTTGGGTATGTGACCTCGATCTAGGACCTCATGGTCTATGTATGGTTCACTGATGACGTAGTTACGTGATTTATGGAAGGCACTGAAAATGTTCGAACGAGGCCAAGCAATTACCTTCGACAACGTTGTCCTACATGTTTCAGCGGCCTAGAGCACCATAATGACGATTTTATGTGAGCGCATTTTGTCCTGTTGCTGCTTTGTGTACTGATTCTACTGCTCAGCGCCGATACTGTGGTCTGCATAGATGCGTGTTTTACCCAAAAGCGCAACAAGACAAAAGGAAAAGGCGGTCACCACGATCGCCCAAATCATCATCCGTCTTCAGTCTTCATCCCCGAAGCTGACGTGAAGGTCGTTGAAGATTTCATTGAAACCTGCCGGTCCGGTCGCCCTCATCATGCCGGAACAGCAATGCTGGTGACGATGGATACGAGGCGGGCATGCACGTCCCTACATCTGTTCTCAATGGATGTAATGACTCTTTTGTGGCCACCGACGAAAAGCGAGAGAAGGCAAGCACACAATTTTTTGCGGATACAGGTCTTGTGGCACTTCTGTGCCGTCATGACCATCCATTGTGGACCATAAATATGACTTCAGCAGGTGAAAAACAGTATTACGTGGTAGCGTTACTCCAACGGTTATTTGAACACATCCCGACTTATATGACTGTGGGGGTTCTGTACGACATCGGCTGCCAGTTGCACTGTAGTTGCGAGAAGTGGGGGTTTCTCGAAGGGCTCCTCCCGAGGATCATCTTTGGCATTTCCGTTTTCCATGCGTATGGCCATCAGTGGCCGTGTCAGGTTGTTTATCACCCCGGAAGTGTCGTGGATTTGGGCTGACAGATGGAGAGGGGTGCGAACGCTTCTGGAGTTCGCTCAAGAAGCTAATACCTGGTTTAAGGGTCTCGGGTGTAGGTGTCCTATTCTTCTTTTTACTCTGTCATTCTAATTTTGCTCTCTGGCTCTAGTATCATCAGCGCGTACTTGTCATTGACAATCAAATACATTTCCTCAATGAAAAGTCACGCGATGGCATCGGCCACTGGCTGTACCGGTGATGGTACCTCTGCCAACAGAAGAAACAAGAAGCGATTTTCGCATTGTCTGCATGTACTGTGGGAGAGGATGTCCTTCACGCAGAGTGGGCTGCGCAAGTGCAGGAACAAACAAAACCGTTGCCACGTAAGTTGGCTCACATTTCTATTTGTATTGCTCTGACAAGATCATCGTCGAGATGGCTTTTAGGTCAATCGCGTGACCAGGCCTTTCACGCCATCAACAACATTCTGGCGCTTGAGAAGTCTCTCACATTGTTGTACGAAAATATTCGCTCCCTCGAATTACAACTGATGAGGAATACCTTTGTTGATGGTTCCGATGTCCCGCAGGAACTCGAAAGTTCACGTTTACAGCGTGGTCGAATTGTTGACTCGCTACGTCGTAAGCGAGCAGCTCTTGGAGTCAATGAGCGCACACATCTCACTTTACTCCATCGAAACGACTTTCTTCGTATTCGTATGAATGCCCGATCTCTGAAGCGGCGAATCCGTGATCGTCTTCGTCAGTGTAAGTTCGAGCTGGAGAAGCTTTAGAGAGCATATTGTCACACCATCAATGGTATATGATCTCGATTCATGTTTTGCTACATAGTACACTAACAATACTCAATAGAAAAAAATCTTCGATCGCACACTGAGTCTTCAGTCAAGCGCCGCGAACCAACAATACATAAACTTGCGAAGACCTACAATGACCTCTGCCAACAGCTTACAGGTCTCGTTGTCAATGGTCGAGCTCCGCCAGGTTCTGCAGCACCTCAACCTATTCAGCGCGATGGCCTTTTCAAGCTGAACGTCGATGATGACATCTGGCAAGATGTTGGTCTGGATGATGAATATGATGGTGCGGTACCACGGTGGCTGGGTGACGAAGAGGTACGCTTAGGGATTCAAGCCCTACTCCAGCATGATCGGTGCCACGAGGAGGAACTTCGACTGAGGAAGGAGCGCTGTAATTTACAGCAATGGTTTATGGAGGAATGGGACTGCGTTAAGGCAGCACGGAGGGCAGCTGGTAAGCGTTCAGTCATTCCCTGTCGAAGACTATTAATATTTCTCCTCAGCCTCTGACGCCGACATTTTATATCAGATTGAGCTATACGCACAGCGGCTGTGCCAACTTTACGTGACATGGCAGCCGCATATCTTCTCTATCCCACCACTTCATCCTGTGCCTTCGCTTTGGGGACCATCCGATGAGGAGTTGAATGATGCACGATCACATCATTTTTCTGCAAGCTCGGATATTAGCCCGCGTTCAGTAGACCAGTTAGGTGACAAGGATGACGACGACAGTGGTGATTCTGAGGTCGAGGATGATGAAGATATTGATGACCACTTTGGCCATCTGTTCGACCTTGCAGAGGCTGCTCACTTAGCAGACGTTTATCATACTGACGAAGGGATTGTACCAGTACTCAACGATACTACGATACATGAAGGTTCCACTCTTACCAGTTCTCCTAGTAGTTCTCCACAGAAACGCAGCCGTTTATAGACAGCCCGAACAGTCCCTTACCGTGACAGAGTGTGAATGGTGTCACAATCTGACCGTCACACTGGCAACCACCGTGACATTTTCGGAATTCCCCACACCATGATTTTATGGGTTGTGAGCTCACCAACAGCTACATAAGATAAAGGTCAGTCATCCTTAAACATCTTGCTACTGTTTCCTCCTCCAAGTTGATCAATTCCATCTAGCCCCATTTGTCACTCTTTGTGTGGCTAGAGCAGTGAAGAGCTTCCCCGACGCATGCAATAAGACCGCCACGAAAAACAGATTTGACGGTCATATCATCACTTCAAAGTTGCCAACCATGCCTGTTGGATCCGCCATCTCTTCGGGCATGAAGAGTACTACTAGCAGTGAGAAGCACCCCAGCAGTGTCTCCTGTTCGCTTACTCCTGTATAGGCATTCTCGCTGCACAGCTTATGGGACTTGAACCGGGGAAGGGTCGCTGGCAAAGAGTTGCTCAACAGTGATACACCCTGGCCGCGGTACGTTGCTCCACCATTTGGGACTTCTGAGGTAAGGCAGTTGGTTTCAAAACCGTGAATCTTCTCATCATCTCTTGATCTTTCAGTATTATCACCATGTATGGCCAGCCATAAAGTGTCTTGCGTATATAGTAAAGTGCTACATGGGGTTCTGTAACCAAGGTGCACTGAATGGGTTTAAAAAAAAAAGTTCTTGCGACGTACCAACACCCTCAGTCAGCCTTGTTCCTTCTGAGATACGTGTTCCTCAGTGGTCTCTTACTGATGTCACAGTATGTGCTATGTTTCCCTTCTGTACGCCTTAATCACAGCGCACTTCAGAATGAGAACCGTTGGAGCCCCAACAACCATATTCCGTCGGTGGTGAGCACGTTCTCCCTTATCTTTCCTTCCTGTCGCTAAGGGTTCTCACCCCACTTATCTTATTAGACGATTTTGAGTTCGTCCTGTGGGCACTGAACGACTCCATATTTTTAGTGGTGTGCACGTTGTGACAGTCTGCTCCGACCACTTATAACTTCCCTTCAGACCGTCATCCAGAAACCAGAAGGTCTTGCCTCTTACTCCCATCACTGCCGGTGCAACACTCTACTTGCCTCTTGCCTCTTACTCTCATCACTGCCGGTGCAAAACTCTACTCTTACTCTCATCCCTGCCAGTACAAGTTCCCTGTGCGTTGACCAGCCTTCTCCTCTCCGAGTCGGCAGTATTCTGACATGTCACAACAGATGCCGTTCTTCCATGCGATTGGGCTCATGCGGGGCGTGTTCGTGCGGGGCGTGTTCGTGCGGGGCGCGTTCATGCGGGGCATGTTCGTGTGGGGCGTGTTCGTGCGGGGCGTGTGGGGCGTGTTCGTGTGGTTTGTCAGGATCAACCGTATCCTGCCTCTGGTGAGTCTCTAACTTTTTTTCTCTTTGTGTTCGTCTGCTTATTTTCGCGGGGAATGAAGGTAGGTATACTGCAAAGGCTCGTTCCTGGGATTCCCAGGAACCTTGGGGCATTCGTGGAAAGGAAGTGGGTTGACAATCGTGGCAATCTGTCGTCCTATCGTGTCATTGCCTGGGTGGGTATGCCGCTGTTTGGAGTTGGAGGACTGGGAGGAAATGGGGGAAACTAGGTCCAAGTGGCCAAAATAGATAGATAGCCGTCCAAAACGTTACTAACCAGCCACTACTCACATCTCTCGAGCGTGCATCCACGAGCGCGTTTCTTTCTCATAGGCCTTGAACGTTTTCGAGTCAGGCACAAACTGAAAAGCTCAGCTGCGAACAGGTGGAACGTGTTTGACACGTCGTCTCTAGCGGTAGTCTCCTCACAACCATCTCTGTGCGACTTGGTGCTAATGGCTACATCATCAATCAATTGCAGGAGCTCTTTTGGTCAGCATTGTGTTCAAGTTGGTGCAATGAATGAACAGGCTGTTCAAGGCTGTTGTGTACATCGTGATCACACCTTTTTCCCTTGCTCATGTTTGCTTTAATTGTTTTGTTTCTTCAGGTCCACTTGCTCTCTATGTTCTTTGGTATTCTTTTCATTGAATTTTAGTCATGCTTGTGTTTATGACCATGGGGTGTGTATTGCCTGATGAATGGTGTCTTGTGAGCAGGTCCCCTTTGTTGTTCCTTTTTAGATCATATAAGTGTGCTTTGAATGTTAATAAACTTTATACTTTTACCCTGAACTACTGTGAGTGATAAGGAGTGATTCCTTGGGTCATTTTTGAATGTCCTGGACTATCTGTGAATGTTCTGGACCATTGTGAATGTCAAGGAGTGATGTCCTGGGGCATCTTTGAATGTCCCGGACTGTTGTGAATGTTAAGGAGTGATGTCCTGGGGCATCTTGAATGTCCTGGACCATTGTGAATATTGAGGAGTGATGTCCTGGGGCATCTTTGAATGTCCTGGACCATTGTGAATGTTGAGGAGTGATGTCCCGGGGCATCTTTGAATGTCCTGGACCATTGTAAATGTTGAGGAGTGATGTCCTGGGGCATCTTTGAATGTCCTGGACCATTGTGAATGTTAAGGAGTGATGTCCTGGGGCATCTTTGAATGTCCCGGACCATTGTGAATGTTGAGGAGTGATGTCTCAGGCCATCTTTGAATGTCTTGGACCATTATGAATGTTAAGAAGTGATGTCTCAGGCCATCTTTGAATGTTGAAAAGTTATTGAATGTGAATAAATGTCTTGAAACTTTAATAATTCTGCCTATTGAATTTATAACAATTATGATAGACAAACCTTTAAAAAAGGACCCCAGACACCTAGTGACATTATGTCACATATGGGATGGTCCAGGGCAAATAGATATGTCCCAGGACAAACAGATATGTCCCAGGACAAATAGATATGTCCAGGACAAATAGATATGTCCAGGACAAACAGATATGTCCTGGGACAAACAGATATGTTCTGGGACAAATAGATATGTCTTAGAACAAACAGATATGTAACATCATATGTCCCGGGACAAATAGATATGTCCTGGGACAAACAGATGTCCCAGGATGTCCCAGGGCAAATACATTTGTCCTGGGGCAAAAATAAATTGATTCTAAGGATGAATAGGGTAGAAGCAGTTTTGACCTAGGATAATGCAGTTTTGTCCCAGGACAAAGCAGATTTGCCCTGGGAGCCCCAGCCAAAATACCCCCTAATAGGGCTAATGTATATGAGGAACAATTAGCCCTAATAGGGGCAGATAATGGGTAGCCTGAAGTGATGCTCGTGAGCAAAGTATGGAATGAGTCGAAAGGCCGCTATTGGAGTGTGTGTAAGGGTGCTGTTGAGGTCACAGATGATGTATGTGGTGCCGTGGTTGCAAGATACTACAACCATTGGTCCGAAGTAACGTGGTTGCATCTTCTTGTTGAGGGCTTTTTTGATGGCAAAGTTGCGGACAAGGACAAGGTCGCCTTTTTGGAAGTTGAAGTCACAGATGACTCCTGTGTGGTTGCATTCAAAGCAGAGTGCTGTGCGATTTCAAGCCTTGTGTATGCGGTTGCGGAGGTGGGCGAGGTCTTGTCGTTTTTGCAGTGCAATGGCGCAGTGTGCCACGAGGTCGGTTATCAAGAGAAGCGAGTCTGGTGGGGGAAGCAAGTAATTTGCCTCACTATGTTGAAGGGTAAAAGTGGGTGAGTGCCTGTAATCGCAAAGTATGGAGAACAACCCATGCGCTTCCACAGGGTTACGCGCTCAGACCAGAACACAGACTAAGCAACCTGAGACCACTTATGTTCTTCTCCGTCCGAGGCCTTGAAAAGGGCTTGCCTGACGTTGAAGTGAGAGCGCTCAGCAATGCCATTAGCGCGAGAGTTGTAGCCACTGATCCGGATATGTTGGATGTGATACTTCTTTTCAAGGTGACTGAGCGCAGTGACGAATGGCTTGCCATTGTTTGAGACGATTTTGACGAGGGTTCCCCAGCAACAGAGGATGTCTTGGAATATCCAGTCGCCGATAGTTTGTGCAGTCTCTTTGCAGAGCATGTGGTACTCTGGGTAGTGTGTGAGTGAGCAATGGCCTTGGACAATGTAGGTGAAGCCTCCTGAGAGGGGGAGATGCATGGTGTCCATGTACATCTTGGCGAAGAGTGGGGCCGGAGTTGCGACAATAGGCGGGATGGAAATTTGACGGGTCTGGCGGAGCTGGCAGATGTGACAAGTCTGGACATACCAGGTGACATCATGGCCGACGAAGGGCCACCAGTATTGCTCCGATAAAAGGGCGTGCATGGCGTAGAATCCATGGTGTCCAATGTCGTTGTATGTGGCCTCCATGGCCCATGTGCACTGTCCAAGGAAAAGGATGCGCTTGTGCTTTCCTTGTGGGTCTTGCTTCCAGATTGCACCATCCATGAGGAAGAAGCTGCTGGCATAACGGACTGTCATGGCAAAACCGTGGTCAGAGATCCCTTCTGGACATTTGAGGGTCTTTAGCCAGTTGAATGCCATTGTAAGGTGCTTTTCTGCCCAGTGAGCCGCTTCCGAGCACGGAGCAGTGTATGGAATGTTGCAGTACTTCTCGTTGTTTGCGTCATTGGGCTCTGGCAGAGATTCTGTGACATCTTGGATGGCTAACTGGTGAAGGATGTTGGTGGATGCAGTGGATGGTCCAATAGGGTTGAGGAGGTGCATGAAGCCATAGAGGCGGTCGACCCAGTCATCGAAGGCCTCAGTGTCGTCCTCATCATCTAGATTGTTGGGTTGCAAAGGTCATTGGGAGAGGCCATCAGGGCTGTGGGTCTTGCCGGGGACATGTCACAGCTTGAAGTGGAAG
The DNA here is from genome assembly GCA_022884055.1 of Russula griseocarnosa. Classification (NCBI taxonomy): domain Eukaryota; kingdom Fungi; phylum Basidiomycota; class Agaricomycetes; order Russulales; family Russulaceae; genus Russula; species Russula griseocarnosa. The sequence goes on along the minus strand of JAGKRU010000079.1, from coordinate 57,884 downwards.
GTCAAGATGGAGACTATCCATCGATTAACGCTGGCAGAGGGGGCTGTGTCAGGGTTATTTAACATTCCACAAATGTATCTGACGTCTACTTCGACAATCAGGTTCCTGATGCTGATAATGAAGATCTTGTAAGCATGGAGCTCTCGGAACAGGCTGTAGAGTTCTAGTTTTGGTTGCAAGAAGCGGTGCTCCCTGTTCAATAGACATACACACTTTAGTTTTACTTTTATCAGTCTTACTGAGAAATGTAAGTGCTACTTTGGACAGCTAGACAGAGGCTTACTACCTTACAGATTTACTGTAATTTAGTTTTATGATAAGTAATAACAGCTATACAGTATAGTTTTACTTACAGATGATCTAACTGTGCCCTAGTTTTACTTACAAATGATTTACCTGTACATTAGTTTTACTTACAGATGATCTAATTGTACCATAGTTTTACTTACAAATGATCTATCTGTATGTTAGTTTTACTTACAGATGATCTACCTATACCATAGTTTTACTTACAAATCATCTATCTATACATTAGTTTTACTTATAGATGATCTAACCATACCATAGTTTTACTTATAGATGATCTATCTATACATTAGTTTTACTTACATATGATCTAACTGTACCCTAGTTTTACTTATAGATGATCTATGTGTACTTTAGTTTTACCTATAGATGATCTACCTGTACCATAGTTTTACTTACAAATGATTTACCTGTATGTTAGTTTTACTTACAGATAATCAAACTGTATTATAGTTTTACTAACAAATGATCTATCTGTACATTAGTTTTACTTATAGATGATCTAACTGTACCATAGTTTTACTTACAAATGATTTACCTGTATGTTAGTTTTACTTATAGATGATCTAACTGTACCATAGTTTTACTTACAAATGATCTATCTGTATGTTAGTTTTACTTACAGATGATCTATCTGTATATTAATTTTACTTATAGATGATCTATCTGTACCCTAGTTTTACTTACAGATGATCTACCTGTATATTAGTTTTACTTACAAATGGTCTATCTGTATATTAGTTTTACTTACAGATAATCTACCTATACATTAGTTTTACTTACAAATGATCTATCTGTACATTAGTTTTACCTACAGATAATCTACCTATATCATAGTTTTACTTACAAATGATCTATCTGTATGTTAGTTTTACTTAGCTATGAGGTCCTTTACTCTTACTATTGTTGTTGGTACTTCTGTCACTTAAATGGATTGATTACCTTTGCTGCTTTAATACATTGTGCATTATACCATCTGAATGTCTGAAATGATAAACATGTTAATGTACTGTATATTAAAATAGTACAGCTAGATGATTGTAAGTAAAACTATAGTACAGCCAGATCATCTCTAAGTAAAACTAAAATACAGGTAGATCATTCATAAGTAAAACTAAGATACAGTTAGATTATCTGTAAGTAAAACTAAGGTACAGCTAGATTATCTCTAAGTAAAACTAGGATACAGATAGATCATCTGTAAGTAAAACTAAGATACAGGTAGATCATCTATAAGTAAAACTAGAATATAAGTAGATCATTTGTAAGTAAAACTAAGGTACAGGTAGATCATCTGTAAGTAAAACTAAGATACAGATAGATCATGTATAAGTAAAACTAGAATACAGATAGATCATCTGTAAGTAAAACTATAGTATAGTTAGATCATCTGTAAGAGAGATACCAAATATTTAAAAGACCTAATATACAACATACACAATGGCACTAAGACTCAGTTATAATCAGAGCTGGGATCTTTAGATAACTCTAAATTTAGAAACTTTGCAACCCTACAAATGATCTTGGTTTAGCAAACATAGCAAATATCATCACACATAAAAATCACAGAAGACCCAACTTATCAGATTAAGATATATATGGCATTAAAGTCAAGGAAGGTCTGAAGGGGCATATGTGTGTGAATAAGGATGAGAAACAGGTAGAAATGGATGTATATTTTGATGAATGGGTTGTGTAGAAGCTTAAGACACAAACCTGAAGATTGAAACTTTGGCTATATTACCAGACCATTCAGTCAAAAAGCCTTGTACATCTGGTTCACCCAACATGTACAAATGGTCATGAAAGTGGGTTCACCCAACGGTCAGCCAAGGGAACGTATATGTGGGTTCGGCTGACCCACCCAATGTTGTATTCTCAGATTAGAATGATAGAACAGTATTGCATTGGTAGTTGATAGTAAGATATGGTGGTTATATATTTTACATGAATGTGATACTGGCCGACCATAGTGAATATGGTGAGATCAGCCGATACCACATGTGTGATCATACTTGCTATGTAGGTATGGTATCGGCTGACCATACCAAATATGATGAGATCGGCCAATACCACATGTGTGATCATACTTGCTATATAGGTATGGTATTGGCTGATCATACCAAATATGGTGAGATTGGCTGATACCACATGTGTGAATCATACTTGCTACATAGGTATGGTATTGGCTGATCATACCAAATATGGTGAGATCGGCCGATACCATATGTGTGATCATACTTGCTATGTAGATATAGATCTGTCTATGATATCCATGTGGTTTTGGATAAGTTTTATACCGCCTCTCCCAGTCTTGCTTATAATGTTTAAACCACAAAATGGTCCAAACCATCTCATGTTTCACTATCTGCAATTCTTCTTTCCATCTTTCATGTCTGGCCCTGGCTTTTAACCAGCTAATTCTATGAACTTTAAAGCAAATGTATGAATTTTAAAGGAAAATGTGAGTTTAATGCCTTATAGCACTTACATTCCTCATTTCACATCCCAAGTGGCTCAAGCTGATTTCTCCTGATTCTCCAAAACCAAGGAAGAGCTTCTGAACCTTGACCAAACCAATTTTCCTCGGTAATGTCCTTAGACACTCCTAGTTCATTAGGCTGTATAAGTTGATACTTTTGCAGAATGTCTTGAGAAGCTTCCAAATGGGACAGTGACTCCCTTGCCCTATGGTAACTTCGAACATTTCCAGTAATCTTCAAAGTTACCCTTTAAATATCTTGTTTGGATCTGGTGTCAGTTCTGACTGAAGTTGAACTTCGAAACTTCATCCTATAAAGAATGGACTTGTAACCTAAATGAGTTCTCAGTTTTTCTAAATTGTCATTGGCCTGCCCAATACGCAATTGGACCTCCTCCTTTATCAGATCCTTTAGGCCTGCCTCTTTTAGATAGAAGGCCCTAATATGAGATGGCATCCAAAGGGTGAGATCTTCAGGAAAGCTCTCATTGAGATCATCTTCATATCCATCTTCTTCGGCATCTTCTTCTTTGGCATCCTTGTCAACTAGGGTTCCCCAGAATGCCCTCTCTTTCTTAGGCTCTTCATCATTCAAGGTCTCCCCTTTTTCCTCAAGACAGAAAGCAGAATCATCCTAATGGGAGAAGGTAACATCCATATCCAAATTGGACATGAAAAGTTGAGCCATTTGATTGAACTTGGCTATTCTAGTATAAAGCCTTTGTTGCTTTTGAAGAATGTTGGCACTTTGGGTTGTTGTATGATTTACTGGCAAACACCGTATATCTGCCTGTAATAAATCTCTATAAAGGCCAGCATTGATATTAGAGCCCTTATAACTATATAACATAGTCACTCACTGGGCATCCTCAATACTAATACCTTCTATCAATCAGGTTACAGAACCTTGTGTTCCAGAGGTTGATGTCTTAGCATTTAAGAGATTAAGTCTCATCTCTGCCAATGTTGGAGCTATAAAAGAGATGAAAGAATAATAAGCAAAAGCACTTTATTAAAGAAAAGAAAAGAAAAGAAAAGAAAAGAAAAGAAAGATAACCAACCTTTGTCCATTTGTAAATTACTAGTGGTGGCCCGTGCTTCGCACGGGCACGTGTGCGCGTGATGTGAGTACAGGGACAGCAAATTGTTTTTTCTTTTACAGTAAAATACATATATTGTTGTATATTATAGTGAGGAGAGAAATTGGTCGTAGTAGCCTAAAGTCTGTGTCCTAGTCGCGCCGGTGATCGATCAAATACTATGCTTGATGGGAACAAAAACTGCGAGGAACCTCCAAAAGACACATCACGATCCTGGTTAGATACTGGAATCAAAATGACATCAAGAGGAGTGCAGTCCTCATCCTTCCCTGTTTTCCCCATCCAATCCAACCTGGCCCCACAATCGATTCATCAATACATGAAAAGTGCTTGTGAGGCAATTACGCACCTTTCATCCTGGATGTGTCACCGTATTGGAATGCTGGTTCTTTGAGGGCCCCAAACACTGCTCAGCAGGGAGCGCAGGTCATTATCGTCATAAATTCTGAATATGTCCATCTTGCCCTGGAGTGTAGCATCCACCTTTGAAACAAATAGATATTCTTTCCTAGTGAGTGGGATTAGACTCACAAGAAAAAAACCCCTGAAAAAAGAAGTGGAAAAGTGGGAGGTGCAGTAGTAATAGTGAACGAAACCGGAACAGCAGTTGCATACCCAATTAGAGAATGGCCAATGCTACCGCAGAGTTCTCTACCTCACCAGTGGGTGAATGGGGGTGCAAGAATGCGCTGGTGCTAACACAGCCACCAAGGATCAGCCTGGAGCCCATCTGTCATGTACACTGGCAGGATACGTGACTTTTGACATGCATTCAATTGGCAGGGTGGTGGGGCGATGAAGGAGGGTGTGGCTGAATGTGGTCGGAAAAGCATGAAGAAATAGAAAATTAGATCAGTAATGGATGAGAGGTTGACAACCTGGGCTAGTACGCACCATTTTGAGACCCACAAGACAATAGGCTGGGTCGATGGGGGGAGAAAGGCAGAGAAGGATTAGTGTGAATTGTGATCAACAACAAAAACGATGATGGGTGGTACACACCCTTTTAAGATCTGCAAGACAATAGGCCAGATGGATGGGGAGAGAGAGGTGGGGAAGGATTAGCATTGATAACAATAAATGATAGGTGATACGCACCCTTTTAAGATCCACAAGACAATAGGCCAGATGGATGGGGAGAGAAAAGTGGCAAAGGATTAGCATGCATTGCAATGAAACACCACATATAGATGAGATTTATGATTTATGTTGGAGATCTATAGGAGATTTATGTGTCAGCGGTGCCTGTCCATTTTGCAATTACCAGCTTTATATTATAGGAGATATACAGTATATCCAAAGCCTCTCCTCTTTCATTGTCAGCTTTCTCTGCCTCTTTGGTCCACAGTCTCAATTTGTTGGCATCTACAACAAAGCTAAGCTCTTCAAATGGACCTTTCATGAAATCTACTCCATCAGAAGCAGCTTTGAATTTCCTTGATAAAGTTTTCACTATCATTTAAAGTAAGTTTTAAGTTACATATCTATAGCTAAAATTGAAATTTAACTCACCTATTCCTACTAGCTTTTTCCAGTTTGAGTCTCTCATATGGTCATCATAAATCTCTTGACGGTGGGCTAAAGTCATTGATCTTGCTGAAGGTGAGATTTTATTAAAGGAAGCCCAAAGGGTTTCCAATATCTCTCCATCAATATGGCCTGCCCCTTTAAGAAACATGAGACTGAACCTGGAGAAACATAGGGCCTTATGGGCACTCAGATGGAATTTCCCAACTGCTGGCACCACTTCCAAATTATCTGGCAAGAGCAAGCCAGATGATTTTTCTACTCTGGCCAAGAAGTTCTTGTGCCATTGGCAAGCTACATCATAGGTGATAAGGGCTCTTCGTATACCATTAGAGTTGTAGGAGATTGCTTGACAAATGGAGTAGTCAATATTTTTTTGCCTTTAAATTAGATCCAAATTAGTAAATATTTATGTAAGGAATGGAAAAGAGTTTACTGTTCTCCTTTGTAAAAATCAACCACAGAATGGGGAACAAAACAACCATGATGAGCACAGGCAGTAGCACCCACACCAGTGGCACGCAAGTGAGTTTTGTTGGTATTGGCATCATTAATAGCCCTATGGTTTTGACATGTTGACCTCTAAGAGATGCAAAAGAAGCATAAATGCATAAGTTACAGCCTTAAGATTCAACAATACATACCTCTTCATTATTTGCAGCCTGAGCAATATGGTTTTGATATGGCTCATTAGCCACCATATATGCTAACCCATCTGAGAGAGGCACATCATCCTCAGGCTTACGCATTTTCATGTGTTGAGCAGTAAAGTTGCCATCCACCACATAGTGTAATGAGACAACATCACTGTTTTATAGTTAGCTACTTAGAAATAATCTAAATGGGGCATAAAAGTGCACTGACCTATTATATTGCTCAGCCCAGTCCTTAGGCAAATTGATTCCTGGCTGAGGATTTGTAGGACAAAAGACTGCTAACTCCCCCTTTTCAGGGTCATTCTGAGCATCATGACCAAACCCAGCTCTTTTTCGATTCGAGAGGTCTCTCCAAGTCCTTGACACTCTCATTAATTCATGATAACAATCCTGATACAATGGTATTAGCTTTTATTTATAATAAAATCTAAAAACATACAGGAAGGGTATCAGGAAAGGCATTATTGGTGAGCCTTTTAAGCTTTGAATAAAAGCTAAATACTAAGGTCTTGCATTCCAGAGAATCTATGAGAAACTCATCCAAAACATTGAATGTAAAGGCTGTTTGAGGCTTGAAGACAGTTGAGGGAAAAAGGTGATGTTGAAAAAGCTGCAAATGTTTGTCTTGATCACTGAACCCATTGCATCTGCACCATTTCACTAAGTGAACAAAGATTCCTTTCGAGTCCACTATGGTTATCCAGTCATCATGTTCTTCAGTACTTGAAGGACAGACATCTCCATTGTGTCCAAGGTTTAGAATGAAGCCCAAGTCCTGAAGAGATATAGCCTCATAGAACAGACCATTCCACCTTTGAAGCCTATGAAATGGAAGAGACAGGTGTGCTTTGACAGCACAGGTATGACACCATCCATAATGCCCAATACATGAAAGGCAACAGATTTTACTGTCAGCTTGAAGACGAAGGGTACATTTGACTTGCAGTTGTTGTGGGGCTTCAGATTCTAAAAGAATGGAAAGGTAGGTAGTCCTCCAAGGAATCCATTCTGAGAGAAAATCATTCTGAGACTACTTCTTGTTAGACCTTAATCATAGTATATATCACAACCTCAATCTTACTTTGGTAATCCTAGGTATGCAAGGCTCTTGATCATTGAAGCAAAAAGCCTCTGATTGAATTGTATCCTTTAGTAAAGCAGAAAGAGTTGTTTTAGAGTGGGATGGGGTGTTAGATGGTTTTGTTTTTGACAATTCATCTTTCTCATTTGATGGCTTATAATAGGAGGCAGCATCTACTTCAGTATAAATGGTCTTTCCCCTTCGGGTTTTGGTAGGGGTAAGGACAACCATAGATCCAGAACCAGCTCTATGTTTCTTGCCACTAGGCCTATAAACAGAAATTTTGGCTCTCTTGGCATTTTGAGAGGTACGGGTCATTGTTGAGTGAGCACTGATTGAGACTTTACATCTTGTAGCACAGGAAATATTTCTAGGGGATCTCAAGATAAAAAAAAAACTCAGGGTCAATTTGCAAATAGCTCTTAGAGCCTGTACTGTGTACTGTATCCACTGATGTGATTATTATGGGCTGTGTACCCACACTTACTAAACAGTTCTGGGGTCTTGATTTGCAATAAGGTTACTAAGGTACTGTACATGTTTTTTACGTCATATGTCATGCTGTAACTGATAAGAGAAAAGGAAATGTAAGGAGAGTATCAAACAGAGCACTTTTTATGTCTAACAATGCCAGATGATACTAACACTGAGCACATCCCTCTACTTATTTCTGAATTCTAAGCTATCTGGACCTATTTCAATACAAAGGAATTCCCTGACCTATGTCACTTATCTAAGATGGGCATCTGATGTGAAGGAGTTCCTGAGATGTTACTGACAAGTGAATTCAAAGCTTATTTGTCTTAGATCCAGGGGGACACTACGGTCCCCTTGCCGAATACATTTGATCCATATACTGGTGATGGAATTCCTCATAGATTAAGATCTGCCATAAATGGCAAACATTAGGGATGGTAAGTCTGAACCTAGCCGAGGAGCACCAGCGGCAATAACTAAAATTTATCATATAGATTTGGTCACTATAACTTGCACTTATAGTGACTTCCCTCGTATATGGCTGTGCAAGCACATAGTGGCCATTGTGCACTTTTTTGGCAATGCCAATCTTGGACCCCAACTATCTAACAACACGCAAGTGAGTTGCCTAATTCCCCGGTCCAGCAGGATGGTAGTGTCGGCAGTACGTATGACAGCGCCACGGGTTCCGTTGTCTTGGTGGCCAATGACATTACTTCTTATCTTTTCCCTTTCTTAGTCTAGCTCATTTCAAAGCCACTGCGTGATTTGGGAATTGCAAAATCCCTTAATTCAATTTGATCTTGACTCATTGTGCTGGCAGAATGGTGATGTTCCCTCCCAGCCCTCCTAAAAAAAGAAATCATCAGCTTTCATCAATGTTTATGGCTGGAGACAGCCATGTGAATGGGAGTAAAGTGGGGGTAACAAGAGCTACAGGACAGATACAGTAAAGTCGACAGCATGGCGGCAGCACATTGGTGAGCCTAACCATAAGTGTATCGCTGATAACTATCCATATGGAGCTCACAGCAGCCAAACAGGCGGTCCCCTAGGCACCCCTGTCCAGCTTCCCCGATGCCATCCATGCAGTTTCCTTGTCCCCCATCCACACAGCTTCTGCCACTTCCTCTCCCACACCACTTCCTCTCCCTCCATCCATGCAGCTCCCTCCCTGCATCTCTTCCCTTTCCTGCATAGCTCTCCCATATTTCCCCTTACACATACAATCTATATTATTTCCAGACAGGGGTCAGTGCCAGTCAGCTTCATATCATCCCACATTCCCCTTTTCCACATTCCTTTTTTCGACACATATGTAGCTTAGGTAATGTGTTTGTAGAATGAATAAATTTTATTATTTTACAGCTGGTTTCATATCGATAGACTCACTTTGCCCAACATAGCTTACTGACTTTGTTTACTGTACAAATAAAAACTAATCCAAAAGTAGTAATGAGCTGCTGCCTTGGGCTCCAACGGCAATGTTAGGCATGTGACTAATGTGACAGTGATATGACATAATATGAGTTATTTTAAATTGCAGATATGTGCAAGAAAAGTGATTAGACTGGGGTTCAAACCCAGACCCTCCCCTAGCCCCCAAAATATGTACCAGGTGCTCTAACCACTGAACTACTCAGCCTCTAGTCCCACCCAACTAACTGTCACTTATATTCTGGTGCTTCAACTCGGCCATGTGACAGATTACAAATTCAGCAAACTACACGATGATGCTCAGCCCTCCAGTCACACACTAAATGTGCTAAACCGCTACTGCTAATGATATGCGTTGCCATATAGAGCCCAAGGCAGCGGCTCATTACTACTTTTGGGTTAATTTTTATTTGGACAGTAAATAGAGTCGGTAAGCTACGTTGGGCAAAGTGAGTCTATTGATATGAAACCAGCTGTAAAAGTTACTCAGTTCTTTTAATTCCTCAACCACTTAGTAAGCACTTTTCGAAGTACAACAAGTCTGTCATCATCGTTGTCATTGTGGTCTTTCATCCTCCTGTTTACATCAGTTGCATCAGAGCAAACAGACAAGTTGACAAGTGGCTGAGATTTGAGTGCAGAGACAACAAGCAGGAACAGGGAGACTAGCAATGAGGGGATGAGCAGCAAGCCCAGGTCTTGCTACGAGTCGTCATTGAATGCGACAACTTTGATGAGTGCAAGTGCAAGCGTGCTAGGGAGGGTCTGAGTAACTTAGTTTATGCTCCAGACCGTGGCATTGTTGAGATGCCGATCTGAACAGGGGGATGTCAGCCCAAAAAAAATGCGTGTTATCATAGAAAATTGGGAATGAATGGGTAAAGAAAAATGGTCCTGAGTGGCCCAATTTGGCTAATTGGCTGGGGGGGCGCACGTCGCGGGCCGGGCAGTCATGGGCTCTATGTGGCCTTATTGTCTGTCCTGCCATTATCGTTCACCCCAACCGGCGGGAACCGGGGAGTGCATGGGAGTGCTGACAGAGCTGACAAAACCGAGGTGGTTTCCCATCTATGGCAGGGTCACCTGCTCTCACGCGTGGGCAAGTGCTTTCCAAACTTTCCCACCCGCCCAGGGGCATGACAGACAGGGGTGCATGTGCTCTCGGGAATGCGCGATTCTGAACAGAAGCACCTTTTAAAGTCCAACAAGTCCAACAACTTGGCGCATTGTGTTTAGTGTCATAATGTACTTAAAAATAAAAAATAAAAAATAAGTATTATATCAGAAATATTTGTACACAATGGGGGGAATGTGGATGAGCAGGGGAATGCGTTGCAAAACATGTCTTCATGCATTTACAGTACCCATTACTCCCTTTCCCTGTCATCTCCCTATACTGTAGTGTCAGCCCCTGATCCCACTCCCCTGTTCCGATGGACCCCTACCACCTGTCAAATGGAAGCGACGCAAGCGCAAGTGAGCCAGACAATCGGGCCAGCCAGTCGCTGATAGCACAGCGGCGAATGATGATGCTGCATCCATCATTTCAGCAGCCAATAGGAGTATGAGCCTATTACAGCATAGTACAGGGATCCAAAATTAGCAAAATCACTCAATGTCATTCAATTGCAACTCAGTGCCCATGTTCTTGGCAACAATGGCTAACAATGGTTTCTGCCTTCTAGAAAAAGAATATATTGCATCCAATCAGCATAACTGGCCAGAGATGGCTGGGGGAAGAAGCACGCCTGCAGTAAAGTCAACAGCATCAGTTCCCTGCTTGCCTGGCAATGTCTGCACCCATGCCCCTACACCTACACATCCTGCCCATGTGCCTGCCTGCGTCGCTCCCTCCTCCCACACCACCCCCATGCATCTCATTCCCCCAGCTTAGATAATGTGTTTATAGCATGTTTGTAGAATAAATAGATTTTATTAATTAGAAATATTACACTTAAAAAATTACTAATTAACGCATGCTTGATGTCAATGATGCATGCATGACGTTTTTTTTTTGGAAAGTGTTTATTCTCAGTACTACGTATAGGTAAACTAAGAATAACTGCCAGTAGCAGGAGATGGGAAGGCATCAGCTCTATCCGACATGCTGAGGCTGGCCTGAAGGCCAAGTGAGGATGCATGCATGACTTTGTAGTTCCATTGCATCTGAGGCGGGCCAGTGCCAGTGGTTGAGGAATTATATGGTGCTTGATATGTGTATGACTTGGCCAAACTCTGGGAATTTGGAGTTCAGGTGAATCTAAGGCAGGCCGGGGCAGTGGGATATTTCTAACTTTAAAAATGCTTAGTCATTCCCATTGCGGTCTATTTAGCTACATTATACATAGACCACCAACCTAACTGGGTTGGTAACAAGGGTCTAGCCACCTCTAATCTGTTCTGCACATCATCCTTTGCATAATGAGCAATTGCTAACCTCTCCCCCTTAGACCACTCTGGAACTGAGTGAGTCAATACCTTACCTGGAAACAAGATACTTGTTCCAGGTTGGTATGCAAACTCTGCATTAAAATCATGAAGCCGGAGATGGGCATCATGACCCTGACCAAAGCTAATTAGATGGTCATAAAAAGATAATGCCCCACCCTTATCACAATGCTCAGGTGTGAGCCGATTGGCAATGATATCTAAGCCAGGATATATAGTTGGCCAAGTTAGCGAAGGGTCATCCAGCTGCTGGAGCAGCAAAGGAGTAGCCTTGCTGTTTGCCTCATACATATCTGGATGCACAATCTGCAGAACTGCATTTAATAGTTGCTCAACAGGGTCGATGAGCTGAAGCCATTGGCAAACAGCTTCAGTGCGAAGATGTGGCGAGGCGTATATAGCATCTTGAAGTCGCTAGTTTTAGATATAAGTAGGAGTTCCCAATCACAGACAGTAAGTATACATACCTGTTGCTCTGGTAAGAACTTTCCAATAGACAATGATAGCTTTCCTGCTCCAAAAATTGCCTCTGTACCATCACAAGTGAAACCATCCATCCACCAACTTGATATGTCTTTGCCTTTTTTGGTTGAATGACACAAAGGTTCTTTAAGGCACTTGGTAACCCTGTTCAGCTCTTCCTGACCACAAAGTTAATATGAGGGATTCTGAACAGAAACTATACAATGCACCACTCAATGGGAAAGAAGAAGACTGGGAAGATACCATATTAAAATCTTTCCGTGCATATCGACAATTGTTGTTGGCTTTGTAATTAAACCCACATGTATGTCGGCAAAATATTTATTAGATTCCCGCTTTTTAGCTGACTCAGCAAACCTGTCATAATCCCAGTTAACCGAGACTATAGTAGAAGCTAATCCATTAGAATAAATTCAAATTCCAATCATAATTTTACTTACTTGGGTTTAAAAAGGCTGCAGCAATGACGGTAGCACAATGTTGTACTTCTACATCCATTAAAGGTCTCATTTCCAGCCCCTTTTCTTCAAAGGTAATGTTATGGGGAGTTTCAACAAGAACTTGAGCTCTCATCCTAAAAATGTTAGAGTGTGAAAGGAAAATAAGGTGTTTTAGGAATTGGGTCTCACTTTGGCTTTCGGAGTTTTTCGAAAGAAATTTTACCCTCAATGATGATAGGGCTCTTTACAAGCTCATTCAAAACGCTACCTATATAGGTAACCAAAGCAGAACTTGTATCCATATCAAATGCTGACTAGTGCTGACTGCCAATCGGAATCGGTTAAGTTGAGTTGTTGAGTCGCAAGACGTGAAAATTTTCTGTTTGGGTGGCTTTATAGTTCCCATGGTTCAATTTTCCCACAGCTCACATTCCCCGTAATGACACAATTCAATCCTTAGACAGAAAGAAAGTCCCAATTCCCTCACTGCTGATACACTGAAGCCAAAGCCCCAGGACCACGTGGAGGAATGAGTGTTTGAGCACTGCAGTCACCCAGCATCCACTATCTCGCTGCCCTTCCACTTTTTACCACTCCGGCCCGCTTTTCCAGTGCTTTCTGGCTATTGCTCCCATCACTGTCATTGCTCGGTCACTGCTATGCTATTCACTTCAAGTTTCCCTCAAGATCTCATGGACTGTGCTGCGATTACAGTGCCTGTTAACCTCAAAGTATGACCACCATCCCCTCTTTTACTGCAGGTGGTGGACCTATTTTGAGCTTGACTGGTAAGCTCTGCACGGAGTAAGTATGCCCTCTTTTATGGGGGATAACTCTGATGGCGCATTCTCTTTGGGGAAGTCTTGTGCCGATGGGAAACTGTGGATGGAACGACCTTTATCACCACACTTGGCTGGTGCTTTGGTATCTGGTATATGAGTCTCAGCTTACAACTTATGAGCTAATGGCATCGTCGAACAGCAACACCACGCAATCTGAGAGTCCATTGCCAATCCAACACAGGGTGGTATGGGTCAGACTGGACAACACCGCACTCGTGTGCGCAGGGCATGGGTACACTCTGTACCTGTAGTTTGGTGGTTTTGTTGTAAACCCATGGGTCCATATAGACCCATGGTTCTGCCATTGCAAAGTTTCTAAATACATGACTATATACCTCTTATATTGGCAAACGAAATGCATCCCCATATGGACCAAGCTAGCAGCCACAAAAGGGGAGTGTTGTCAAAGAAAGAAGAAACACTGAGGGAGAGAGCAGAGATGTTGTGAATGGCAGTACCACCAGCACGTGGGTGCTGAGTGACGGAGAGATGAGGCGTGTTGATGATGGGGGCATTGCGGATGGTGGTGCCACAGATGTGGGTGATGAGTAATGGTATCTGAGCCAGTGAGGACGATGCCAGGAACAAGTGAATGTGCGTGTCAACGCAGCGCTGAATGATGTACAAATTTTGTAAAATAAAGTAGTTAGTATCTCAGAAACAAAGCTAAGGATTGTATTCGATGTACCGCTATCATGCTTAGTGCTGATCGTCTTTGTCTAAAGGTCAAGATGGAGAAATGAAACCGAAGAGAAAGGGAGGAAAGGAGTGGCTGTGAGGGTGGGAAGCAATCTGTTTTGCTTGTACAGTATAGTAGTCACAATCTTTCTTTCATCAGTTTGTGCTCATCGCCCTTTCCCTTGACCGGTTTGACCCTTGGTGGAAGATGATGTACTGTAAGACTGCGATGACAGAATGAATGGAAAACTGTACAGTTGTGGCTGACAGGCACTCCGACATCGTACCTCAGGTGAACACAACCCAAGACTCTAACCCATTCTGACCCTTGTCCTACCTGACAAGCCTGGCTCTCAGGCTGATTCCACCGTCACCTCTACTTTCATTACCAACTCTTACCCACGGAGCAACATTATCACTCCTGAGGTCTGCAACTGTGCATCATCATCCTCTGGCCATAATACCTATGGCTGCCTTCGATGTTGCTGTCACTGAATTGCCTCCAGCACACCTCATCCATCTTGGACTTGTTCTCAGCTTCACTGCATTCTATTTGAATATTCCCGATTGTGTAAGCCATCTTGCTAAACAAACATTCAGTGATGCTTATTGCAGAACTTAATATGCTTTCGGAGAGGTACAAGGATTCGACGTAACGCCTATAATCATGCAGCTACTCCAGGATAACCTTACTCTTTGAACCTTAGATATGCAGGACTCGACTCAGGTTTGTACTGTGCTTACCCTCAACTCAACTTCTCTGTATTCTATTGTGAGATTTTGAATGCGCCCGATCGTGTATACCCTCTCTATACAAGCATTTAATGACACTTTGACACACTTCCGAAAGGTTTTGACTCTTATAATGCAGCTACTCTTCTTACTCTTTGGACTTCAGATCCACCTTCTGTGACAGTAGATGTTTGACAACTAAATCCACTCATCATCGTTGAACTCAGAACCCAAGACAGTGTAGGTGCAGTACCGTGATACACTCATAAACACTCTCGATACAATGTTGGACACTTCAAAACCAACTCACTTAACTGATTGCATATCCTCCAGTACCAGATAAGGGCTTAGGGTTCAATGCAGTTTACCCTTGGCTTTTGAGCTAACACTGACAATTTGACACCCATACAGAATCGTGCCCGTATCTTTTTCAAAGTTGCTCAATCAACGAAGTCACGTGACCAAATAATAGTCACGTGACCACATAATAGTGACATAACCACATAATAGACATGACTGCGCAATTGTGTTACATCATATTGGATATACATCTCAAAAGTTCAACTTCTTCTAAAAGACAGAAAAAAGGTGCAAGGGGTAGCTTGCCAAGGGGGGCCCTTCCCTTGACAAGCCATCCAAGCAAAATGAAAGTTATACACTAAAAAAATAAAAGCGACATGAAATTGAAACTGAATCACACTAAATATCCAATCAGACAATACAAACATCTATAAAGGGCATGAGTAATATTTTATAGCACAGAAATGAGACTTATCTGATATAAAGAAGACAGTCGTGATGCCAGCAGTTGACTGGCTGAACTAAAAAGTATCAGTTGCTGTTAAAAATTGTAGGGAATTAGAACAAACTTACCTTGTCAATAAGGGGGCAGTGACAATAACTGAGAGGGACAGTGACGGTAACAAGGTTATAGTGAGCACTGGAACACAACGTAAAGGGGTTAGCTGCACTAAGAGCACAAAAATGTAAAAAACATACGTCAACAGCCTTGATGTGTTACACAGTCACTTTGTAAGTATGATCATTGGAAGACAAGAGTGAGAGCAGGACCACCGTCCTAACACACCACTTTATGCCTTGACCAGGACTGAAAGAGCAAGGGTGAGAGTGGGACCACCATCCCGACACATCGCCCCACCCTGGTCCAAAAGAGCAAAGATGATGGTGGGACCACTGTCCCAACACATCGCTTCACCCTCGTCCAAAAAGTAAAAGCGATAGCAGGACCACTGTCCCAACACATCGCCTCACCCCCATCCAAAAAAGCAAGCATGATAGTGGAACCACTGTCCCAACACACCACCTTGCCCTTATCCAAAAAAAGCAAAGGTGAAAGCAGGACCACTGTCCTGACACATCGCCCCACCCTTGTCTAAAAAAGCAAAGGCAAGAGCAAAACCACCATCCTAACACATCGTCCTGCCCTCGTCCAAAACAGCAAGGGTGAGAGCGAGACCACCGTCTCGACACATTGCCCAGCGCTTGTCCAGAAAAGCAAAAGCAAGGGTGAGAGCGAGACCACCGTCCCAACACATCACCCTATGTTATGGACAGATCCCCTTTTGGTTTACACGAATGCTATGTACCTTGATTCGCAGTTTACACTTTGTTCCGCTTTTTCTGCCCTGGCTCGCACCTCCCGAATATGAGGTAAAACTGTTCAGGTGTAACTTACTCATGTACCATGATTACGTGGACTGCCGGTTTGTCCTTGTTTTCATTACTATATGTTTGAGCTCTGCTTCCTTTGTTGCCGTGTTAACCTATCTATGACGTCGCAAGTAGATAAGCTCTTTGGCTTCTCTTCTCGCGTTGTCATAATATTATGTTTCATGTTGTCAAGTTGGAGTGTGTTGTTTCAGCTCCACTTGTCGTGTTGCTATCTTTTCATGTTGTCAACTTTATCTGGCGATGGATCTCCTATTGCTAGGTAAAGTTGGGAACTTCGATTGACAATCGAAGTTAGGAACTACGTAGTGTTTACAAGTTGGACTAGTCTGGCTTTAGTTAGGTATTACTAAGCATTCTAGAACTTGTATAAATAGCGTAGAAGTTCGGTCGAGAAGCCCTAAGCTTCTCTTGAAATCCATTTCCTGTTTTTCCGAACTTCCCTGAACCAACTAGAAGGGTTTGCTTCTAGCTCATCTCTACAACCGATCAAGAAGAACTTCACTAAGGCACTATCTCACTCCACAAGAGATAAGTCCTTAGACTGTGAAACATAGAATCACCAGAAACTACGACGACAAGGGTGCAAGCCTTGCGACAACTTGCTACATAAAGACTAAATCAATATCTTTGAATTGTCATAGACCTCCGACGTCTAATGGAATTAAGGAGACGATACACCCATCCTCCAAGAAGGCAATAGTTGAGAACTATTGGAAGGCAGTCTGCACCCTATACTGTCTATAGAATGGGACACACATTGCGTCATTAACAAAAAGGTCCAAGAAGCATTCACATTAATTAGGAGAAGTCCGACACTCTCAGAGTCATCAAAGATCGGCGGAACCAGATTTATATCTTCGTGCACAAACCCTGACTAGGCTATCGCCGAATATGCTACAGAACGTAACACCCTATGCCTTGTCCAAAAAAGAAGCAGAAGTGGGAGCAGGACCACCGTCCTGACGTACCACTTTGCCCTACAAACCCTAAACACAAAAGTAACTTGTCAAAAGAGAGTGGGACAGTTGTCCCGGCACAGCAACACAAAAAAGACACTAAGGAAGCATACCTATCAAAGTAAGCACTCTGTTATAATCTATGGACTGCAGTTCCATAGATCACAACAAAGTGTTGCTGCAAACAAAAGACAAAATAAACAAGCATTAGGGTGAGAAAAAAGAAGCGTTAGAGTGGGGGTGGAAGAAAGAAGCAAGCGAGGAAGCGGTTGAAGTTGGGGAAAAAATGTCAAAGCGGAGTTTTTTTCAACGGCCGATGTTGAATCCGTCACATGACCACGTTGACTCTAGTCGCGTCAACGCATCAATGCATTTACTCTAGTCATGTCAACGCGTCAATGCATTTGCACGTGATCGGTGATCGTACCACCAGTGCAAAAATAAGTGCGTCCTCTGTTGAATGACAGCTTCTAAAAAGGAAAGGTATGGCCTGAATGGCATTTCCCACAAGTTAACATTTGTAGAGCGGTAATTAACTATTATTTACAATTTTATTTTTTTCTAATAAGAGTACTATATACTAATAAATGTAATTATGTATTTCTAATTGCTAAGACACAGCCCTGAGCACCAAGGGCATAGGAAATGTGGACACGGGAGGGTGAATGGGATGTTCAAGTGCCGGAGGAGCAGGGGTGTGCAAGCGCGGGAGTGGGAACAGGGCATGTGAATGTGGAAGGGGGCACGGGACATGTGGACACAGGAATGGCGTGGGGAGTGCCGGAGGGGGACATGCAGATCACACAGGGAAACAGAATAGGTGGATGGGGATGCCCAATGGGAGGACTTGTGCTGCTACGACCATGCATCGGGTTGGCGTGCTTACCTGACCAATGCTCTCTGGACCATCGCATAGGGATTCAGGAGCCATGAGCCCTGAAACTCCCACACTATGGTGGGAATTACATGGCCTGGAATTATACGGCCCAGTAATTCCTGGCCCTGGCTCAATGCCTAAGTCAACACTGGAGGTAGCATGCTCAGTGGACACTCGGCCCAGCTGCTATCCCCTGTGTGGGGGTGCCACATCAAGTTGAAAATGGGAAAAATATGAGCAATGTGAAAGGAAAGAGTGTGAGTGCACAAAGTGCAAAAGCATATACTGTATATATATTTTAGGGCTCCTACTGAGCTCCATTAAATACACATAATAGAAACACTGATGTCATAATCAGACCATGAAGCGTCACTCGGACGTCTTATATTCTAACAGAAATAACACTGAAAGGTTCAGAACAAGTAAAAAAAAATACTTTGATCCTACTATTTATCCATTTCTTCAGACATTAGGCGGAAAAACTTGCAGCCTACTTTTTCCATGCTTTGTCAGCAGCGATAATTTAGTGAGTTCCTTTTATGTATATAGATCACCACAATTGCATGTGACCATACGCGCGTTTTACAACAGTTGCTGCTGCTGTCTTACGTTGTGTAGTTTGGCCAAATATAATACATTTCTACATTTCATCAGTACAGCACAGTACAGTCTACCTATGATAAGCTAGTTCACTGAATATATTTCGTTTCATGTTTCACCATGTTTGCACATGACCATGCATGTTGGGAGTATTGAACGCATGACTCAGGCCCAGTTGTGATGTTGAACAGTGGTACTTGAGAGGCAGACACTAAGATACAAACATATTGTCAGGCCTTGGGGATGTCATAGAGATAAAATGTGGTTGAAGTACAGAAACGTGTAAAAAAAACAAGTTGTGTGCAATGGTAGCATGACAAAGCAAATAAGTGGCATGGGAAAGCTGTTGATTGCTTATCACTTATCGCCATCACGCCATCGCTGTTGCGCTCTTGCTGCAACTTGACCACTTCTTCTAAGTAGCTTTGCTTCAACATCATGCCACACACATCAGTAACTGCAAGGATGACCACAGGCAGCACTGCCAAGCGTGTCACACTTACACATAAGTGGTCACTTGTGATGTTCAAATGTGGGAGCCCATATCGCTACTAAACCTTCAAGTAAGTACTCATCATGTTATAGAGCACTTGTAAGATATAATGACTGTTATTTTTATAGCATTGTTCAATGTGTTTGGATGGGGGAGAGCTTTGGGAATGCGACGAGCCAGACTGCGGGTGTGCAGTGTGTTCCAACTGTGTGGAAATACCTGCTGAGGTGTGCAGCAAGCTTAGTGGCACAAATGTTCGGTTTACCTGCGTTCGATGAAGTTAGAGTTGGAATGTAAAAAATGGCAGAAATGACCCTTATTTTGTGAGTGCTTTTCCGCTTCTTTTCATGTTGGCACAAAAATATATTTGAATTTCTTATAGGGTTTACGATTAATAGCAAGCCAGTTCTTAAAACTTTTCTCAAGGTTAAAGGAGGTTTTGAAGCCTCTATCGATGCCACTGTCCATTCCCCCCTACCATCCTTATACATTTTCATCTTAACTCTATCAGCCACGACGCCCACTTTACGATAGTGAATGACCTTCTCTCCGAATATTATTCTCAAGACAATCAACTTGATGTCTTTGACTTGCCATTTGATGTTGGACAAAATCAAGCTTTGGTAAAGTGGAACAGGGATGCCCAAAAGGTTCTAGCGAAGCTTTCCGGGTATAGTCATGTGATTGTTTTTATTACCATGCATTTAACCCCAGCAGTGACCTCTGGTTTGGGATGGATGAGAAAAAAGAAGCTTGTGCCACCCCAGTGGGTGATGTAAGTACTAATTTATTTTATCATTCCACACTAATATTAACTATAAACTTAACAGTGGCTTAATGTTATTTTAGGACTGTTTAAGTCTATACTTCACGGTTCCATATTGTTTATGTTGGCATGTGGAGCAATTGTAGACCAACCCAACGCTTTCTGTGAATTAAGACAAGGCTTGGCTAGGTGGGTCTCATGTTTTATTATACTGTATATATAGTATGACTAACAAGAATTCTAATAGTTTTGAGGTAGCAGATGCTCTTGCCTTTAACACGCCAACTCTGTCGACAGTGAACACTATTGACTTGCTCACTAAAGTGACAAAGTCAGTGGTGATTCATGGATTTAAATTCGATGAGGCCCTTGAACACACACTCAAGCAGTGCCTTACATTGGGCAAGCACACTGCCGTCATTCACATTACCCCTCAGCGTGTTACAAAATTTCTTTGGGCTTACATAGTATACCAGCCCTGGGGAGAAAAATTGCTGCTACAGTGCTCACAGTGTGGGATACTCAATCCTTGGCTTTCGGCTTATGTGAAGGATACACAAGCTTATGGCATTGAGTGCAAGAATCCCAACTGTGGTCAAAATAGTAACCCACTGAAGGAGCCTAAATCTTTTTATATTGTGCGACCTCAAGGGTCTGTCTTATTATCTTCGGGCAAGGATGCAGGGTGGTTGAAGATAACAGTAGACTGATTCATACAATTGTTCCTTCTCTTACTGATAAGTCTTGTTATATACTGTAGGATAGATTTGTGACACCATAACTGTTGTGATTTGACATAGTATGATGAGTTGACCAGAAAAGGAATGTTCTGTGGCAGTTCAATCACTGGCCTCAGCCTGCCTCGAATCCACCCGAACTCCAAATTCCCAGAGTTCAGCCAAGTCATGTGTGCATCAAGCTCGTGTTAATTAGTAATTTCTTATGTGTAATATTTCTAATTAATAAAAATTTATTCTACAAACAAACACATGCTATAAACACATTACCTAAGCTACATGTGGAAATGACTAAGTTGAAAAAGAAGGGGACTGAGAATGGGAGTAATACAACTGGGATAGAGGGGCTGAAGGGATGGAAATGAATAGTTGGTGCGTATTGGGGAATGAGACACATGGGGATGGCACGGGAAAGGGAAGCAATGCAGGCAGGTGAAGCATGGCAGGACATGTACAGTAGGTGCAGGGGCACAGGTGTGAGCACAGACATTGCCAGGCAAGGGACTGATGCTGTCGACTTTACTGTGGGCACGCTTCTTCCCCAGCCATCTGGCCAGTTATGCTGATTGGCAAGAACCATTGTTAGCCATTGTTGCTGAGAGCACGGAGGGCACTGAGTTGCCATTGAATGAATCCCTGACTGGCTGGCCCGATCATCTGGCTCACTTGCACTTGCGTCACTTCTGTTGACAGGTGGTTGGGTTCATCTGAGCAGGAGAGTGGGATCAGGGCTGACATTATGGGGAGATGACACTAGGGAAAGGGAGTAATGGGTACTGATGAAGACGTGTTTTGCGATGCGTTCCCCCTTGCTCATCCACATTCCCCTGTGTACAAAATTTCTGATGTAATACTTATTTTTTATTTTAAGTACATTATTACAAATAATCTAACTAAACACAATGCATCAACTTTTCTTAACTTATCATGCATCAAATTGTTGAACTTGTTGGACTTCAAAAGGTGCTTAGTCAGTGGTTGAGAAATTGTAAGGACTCTTGGTGTGACTGACAAAATGGGACTCATTTCAGTGCAGCCTTAGCCAAATCATGAATCAGGTGTCCTAAGGATGCCTCCAAAGGTTAGGGGTCAAGCAACAAGTGCAAACACACTTTGTGAAAGTGATTAAAGTTCAGGGTATTCCGGAAGTGACTAAAGAGTTTCCTAGCAACAGCTGTTTGACAGGTGGAAACAAGGTAATTGAGAGCATCAACAAGAGTGTCAACTGACTGCTTAGAGCCCATTAGGCAAGCATGCTTTCCAAAAGCATCCCTGCCAAATCCAAAGTGGCCCACTTTTATTCTGGCAGGGGATGCTGGCAAAAGGATGTGCATCACAATTTGCTGGTTCTCATGCCATTTACACATATGGCACTTATAGTACCGCAATTTGCCGGTTCTCATGCCATTTATATATATCAACTAGAGTATTGCAATTTGCTGGAAAATTCTCTTTCTTCCCAACTTACCATTATCAACCAACCATCTTAACATTTCCATCATCATGTCTACTGATTGGAGCATTCATTTTGATGAAACTCTTGCCAAATATGTTCAGCAGTACATAATGGCTCATGGGGACCCCATCATCCATGTACAAATCCTTAAGGATTGTGAGAAGGACATTATTCAGTCACCCTTATATGAGGAGCAGGGCATTGAGCTTCCTAAACATCTCTGTATGGTAAGTATTTTATTTTACTGAGTTAAATGTGTGTGTAGCTACTACTAATTATTGACATTTAAATTTATAGGCAATCCGCGAAGAGTTCCTTCCTTACCTGGATGATGATGACAGAAAGGAGGAAGAAGCAAAGTTGGTGCTGCTTAAGGAGGGTGGAAAAGACTTGACTTCTGAAGAGCGTGAGGCTGCTGCCAGACCAACTTACACTGGGAAATACTGGAAGCCTTGGGATGCCTTTCGTGCTGTGCAAGAACTTTTTGTGGATGAGGTTGCTGAGATTGATAGAGCATGTCGCGATAAGACCAATAAAAAAACTCTTGGCAACCACACATCTGCCCTTAGAAAGTGGTTTAATCAGCTTCCACAAAGCAAACTGAAGGAAGCAGAAAAGGCTGCTGCAAAATGGGACTTAGAGGGTGCTCCCGATGAAGAAAAAATGCTTGCGTAAGTCTCATTTTCTGTTTTAAAGGGCTTTTTAACTAAATTCCTGCTTTAGGTATTGGAGGAAAACCCTTTGGAATAGGACAGTGGAATTTATTGATGCTGTACGCCGTTCTATGGGGTCCACTGTGTAGTTCTAGAAGGCTACAAGGCCACTGGTGGTGTCAGAGCACTATTGTAAGTCATTAATTTCTAACCTTTCTTAGATCTTATTCAAATTTATCTTGTAGCCTTGAGTCAGATGTCCATCACAAACAAAACTGTGCATTCACAGTTTCATCCAATGACAATAAGGCTTAGGCTACATAGGGAGCTCAACTTCTCATTGATTTTTTGTCTAACCAAGGTAAGTATAATGACTTATAATAACTATGTCAATCTAACACTGATAAAATATTACAGATAAGGATCCAAAAGAGAACAGTCAGTCTGATGAGGAGGAAGAGAAAGCTCTAGAGGTTACAGTGGATGTGTTGGGCCATCCAATCCTTCCAATATGCCATTCTGTTCACCTAAAGTCATGGCAAGATGTTGTACATGAGATTTTTACCAAAGCATATAGTAAGTTTAATTTTTCTTATTTAACTATATATATTCTGATTACCATTAGTGAGAGTCACCAAGTGCGACAAGGTCCATATCCCTTGGCTAGAGCTGAGCAGAATGCTAACAAAGTATCTTGATGGAAACACCATTCCTAAAGACTTTAAGATGTTGGACCTGTCAAAGTTAACCAAAACCATGATTGGCCAGCTTTGGGACCACTGGTCTGAACGGGCAAAGGCCAATCTGCCCATTCTTATATTTATCAAGGCCCAAGAGCAAGATCTGAGGATCCATGCTAGGTATGAGGCGCTTTCAGTTGGCCGAAAAAGGATAGCAAATGGACATCTTGAGGTTGGGTCTGATAACCAAGCCAGTGATGTTGAGCCACCCCCAGCAAAGCATCCTCGTCTCTTTAAACAGTCAGCTGTCCCTGAGGAACAGAGTCCTGTGGCAAATAGTGGTGACAAGCTACAGTTTCTACACAGCCTACAGTGGGTAAAAAAAACTGTCCCAATGTTTGGCTATTTTGAAAAGAATGACTTGTCACAAATCAAATAAGTTATAAAATAATCTAAAAATAATATATGTGATAATACATTATCTTAGCTTTCAAACAAGCCCTAGATCATGTGATTTGGATTAAAAGTGATGTAATGCTAAGCAAAACAAAACAGCCTATCATTGGGACAGTTTTTTGACCCTTTCTAATTTTCATAAAATTCTGTAGTATTTCTCAAATAGAGACACAAATACTTAAGCTAATAGGCTGAAACTTTGCAGAGAGATAATATAACATATAATGAGCCCAAATCAGGTATAAGCAAGCAAAAATAACTACTCCTTTCTTACTTATAGCATCATTAATATTCATTACTTTTGTAGTACTTATTATACTATTTACCCCTTTTAAAGTGTGTTTTAAATTTGATTAATGGCTGAAATAGTTTTGCAATTAGTAATATTTGCTAATATAAGTGATAAAGTGCTAATAATGCTGTTAAAAGCCCTTTTTTCTGTCTATCTATAACATATTTTTAATATTATTGGATCTTTTTAACAAGATACAGTGATTTAAATAACTTTTAACTTGTAAAAAGGCAAGCATATAATCTTATTAGCTAAATCCCCTACTTATATTACTTATAAGTAGGGGATTATAGGCTTTATTTTCCTTTAACATTCCTTTCTTTAATGATATTAATAAATCTTTCAGATAAAATATGAAAATCTAGGCTAAAAATAGCTTTGAGTGTTTTAATTAATTAAATAAGACTTAAGTAGACTTTATAGAGTTAAATGGCAAATATAATAACTCAAAGAGAAGTGATTATAAGTAGCTCATATTAAAAGCTATAATTAAAAAGCAAATATAGCTTTATATAAAACATATTATACCTTGTTTTTTAAGGATATAATAGGTTAATTTAATTAAGTAAACTATATACTTGCTATTTTGAAAGCTATAAGCTATCTAAATGGTTATAAATACTTAATAATGTTAAAAGTATATAATAAATAAAGGGAAAAGAGGTCTTCAAATAACTTTTAGCAGCATTATTAACATAAGACTGCTTATATTAGCAAATATTACTAATTACAAAAACTATTTTAACCATTGGTCAAATTTGGAACATACTTTAAAAGGGTAAATAGTATAATAAGTATTATAAAAGTAATGAATATTAATAATACTATAAGTAAGGAAGGAGTAGTTATTTTTGCTTGCTTATACCTGATTTGGGCTTATTATATGTTATATTATCTCTCTGCAAAGTTTCAGCCTATTAGCTTAAGTATTTGTGTCTCTATTTGAGAAATACTACAGAATTTTATGAAAATTAGAAAGGGTCAAAAAACTGTCCCAATGATAGGCTGTTTTGTTTTGCTTAGCATTATATCACTTTTAATCCAAATCACATGATCTAGGGCTTGTTTGAAAGCTAAGATGATGTATTATCACATATATTATTTTTAGATTATTTATAATTTATTTGATTTGTGACAAGTCATTCTTTTCAAAATAGCCAAACATTGGGACAGTTTTTTTACCCACTGTATCCTTTGACCCTCCTACAAGACTTTATTAAATGGTGCATTAGCATTGCCAGTTTCTGTAAGTCCTTTTTTGCTTTATCTTTCTGAATTTATCTAATTACTCTCATATATAAGTCCTCCCCTCAATTATCTTCCTTGGCTACATTGCCAAAGCTCTGCTTACCTGCTTGGGTGTCTTGAGAGTGGAGCAAAAAGTATCTTCCTAGTGATATTCATGCCAGATGGTGTGAGTTTCCAGCGGCACTGGATTTGCTTCAAAAGCACACATTTGCCGATCATGAAGAAGGTACCTTGGTTGTTCTTGGTCTTGGTTTGCTCTTGTGGGAGTGTTGAAGGGCAGTAGAGGTGAAGGATAATGATAAAAGTGCCCCAAAATTCCTTCAAGAGTCTCTCCTTGGTAAGAAAAGGGCCAGTCAAGTTATTAAGGCCATCAAGGAGGTGAAGAGTAGGTTGCCATCACTGAACACTAATGATAAGAGGCCAAAGGAGAAGAAGCTGAATGATAGTGCAGATGGGGAGAAGGCTAAAGCTGGTCAAAAGAAGCCTACAAAAAAAATGCATCCCCGCACCCCTCCCCTAGTGCCATCTACTAGTAAAAAGTCTTTTGGCACTCAAGAGAAAGACAACAACCCTATTAAAAACATCCAAAGCCAACGACAGCGCAAGCCCAGCAAAAAAATTCATGGTTCTGACTAGGTATGAGACTATTCATATACTTATAATTATATAAAGTTGATAGTGTGGCTGCACTTCTACAGATCACTTGGGCATATAAAATCATGCTACTTGCTCAATCCTTTACCCATCTGAGACACATTCTTATTCTCTTATTGGACTTACTATCATATTTTGGTACTTGTTTGTAGTTAATCATATGTTATACATCATATGAGACAGTGCTTGTGTCAAGATTTGCCACCTTATTTCTTGCCTATAATAGTATATGTTATGCTATCAAACATTTGTATGATATACATAGTAAGTGTGATCACACAGGTGGTATTGGTCGATCTCACCATATTCACCATGGTTGGCCAATACCATACCTACGTAACAAGTGTGATCACACAGGTGGTACCGGCCGATCTCACCATATTTACCATGGTTAGCCAATACCATACCTATGTAGCAAGTATGATTCACACATGTGGTATCAGCCGATCTCATCATATTCATTATGATCGGCCAATACCATACCTACATAGCAATTATGATTCACACATGTGGTATCGGCCGATCTCACCATATTCACTATGGTCGGCCAATACCATACCTACGTAGCAAGTATGATCACACATGTGGTATCAGCCGATCTCACCATATTTGGTATGATCAGCCAATACCATACCTATGTAGCAAGTATGATTCACACATGTGGTATCGGCCAATCTCACCATATTTGGTATGATCAGCTGATACCATACCTACATAGCAAGTATGATCATACATGTGGTATCGGCCGATCTCATCATATTTGGTATGGTCGGCCGATACCATACCTACGTAGCAAGTATGATCACACATGTAGTATCGGCTGATCTCACCATATTTGGTATGGTCAGCCGATACCATACCTACATAGCAAGTGTGATCACACATGTGGTATTGGCCGATCTCACCATATTCATTATGATCGGCCGATACCATACCTACGTAGCAAGTGTGATCACACATGTGGTATCGGCCAATCTCATCATATTTGGTATGGTCGGCCGATACCATACCTATGTAGCAAGTATGATCACACATGTGATATCGGCTAATCTTATCATATTCACTATGGTCAGCCAGTA
This sequence comes from Russula griseocarnosa, assembly GCA_022884055.1. Lineage (NCBI taxonomy): Eukaryota > Fungi > Basidiomycota > Agaricomycetes > Russulales > Russulaceae > Russula > Russula griseocarnosa. The sequence goes on along the minus strand of JAGKRU010000079.1, from coordinate 30,556 downwards.
CCACATTCATGTAAAATATATAACCACCATATCTTACTATCAACTACCAATGCAATACTGTTCTATCATTCTAATCTAAGAATACAACATTGGGTGGGTCGGCCGAACCCACATATACATTCCCTCAGCCGACCGTTGGGTGGACCCACTTTCATAACCATTTGTACATGTCAGGTGAACCAGATGTACAAGGGTTTTTGACTGAATTATGTGATATTACAATAGTCAATAGCAGCACATGACATTGTCTAGGGAGATAAAAAAGATGAAAAAGGGCAACAGATGAGAAGGGGTGACATTAGCACTGCTGCTTACCTATGTCATCATCATTCAATCTGTCTCTGGCTCTTAACATATGGGTTAACATCTAACTCTATAAGAGTGTTAGGGGAGTTGAACATCCCCTACACCTTATGATACAGAACATGCTTAGACATACTTTTGTAATGCATGCTCTTCATCTAATTTACCTGATTGACTGCTATCTTTACTGACATGTGTATAAAGCTGAAACAGATTTGTGATCATGCTAGAACATACAGAAGCAGGGTGTGTGGAGGACTAGAGTTGATCAAGCTATATGATCATATTTTAACAATACTAGAAAATCTGAAACAGATTGTAAGTGTTTGCTTTAGCCAAGGGAATACTTAAGAATGATGATGCTTACTTCGACTTAGCATCAAAACATTACAATCTCATATTTATTAATGGTTCTTAAATACTTTCACATTTTTGGATAAGTTTCATGCCTATAGTACTTTATATACAAAGATGCTAGATCATTTGTAAGTAAAACTAGGGTAGATTGTCTGTAAGCAAAACTAGGATACAGGTAAATCATTTGTAAGTAAAACTAATATACAGATAGATCATCTGAAAGTAAAACTAATGTACAGATAGATTATCTATAAGTAAAACTAACATATAGATAGATCATCTGTAAGTAAAACTAATGTATAGGTAGATTATCTGTAAGTAAAACTAATGTACAGATAGATCATTTGTAAGTAAAACTAGAGTACAGATAGATCATCTGTAAGTAAAACTAAAGTATAGATAAATCATTTGTAAGTAAAACTAAGGTACAGATAGATTATCTATAAGTAAAACTAGGGTACAGGTAGATCATTTGTAAGTAAAACTAGGATACAGATAGATTATCTGTAAATAAAACTAAGGTACAGGTAGATTATCTGTAAGTAAAACTAAAGTATAGATAGATTATTTGTAAGTGAAACTAATATACAGGTAGATCATCTGTAAGTAAAACTAATATACAGATAGATTATTTGTAAGTAAAACTAAGGTACAGGTAGATCATCTGCAAGTAAAACTAGAGTACAGATAAATCATCTGTAAGTAAAACTAATATACAGATAGATCATCTGCAAGTAAAACTAGAGTATAGGTAGATCATCTGTAAGTAAAACTAATGTACAGGTGGATCATTTGTAAGTAAATCTAAGGTATAGATAGATCATCTGTAAGTAAAACTAATGTACAGGTAGATCATCTGTAAGTAAAACTAATGTATAGGTAGATCATCTGTAAGTAAAACTAAGGTACAGGTAGATCATCTGTAAGTAAAACTAATGTACAGATAGATCATATATAAGTAAAACTAATATACAGATAGATCATTTGTAAGTAAAACTAAGGTACAGATAGATCATCTGTAAGTAAAACTAATATACAGATAGATCATCTGCAAGTAAAACTAGAGTACAGATAGATCATCTATAAGTAAAACTAATGTATAGGTAGATCATTTGTAAGTAAAACTAGGGTACAGGTAGATCATCTGTAAGTAAAACTAGGTACAGATAGATTAAGTGTAAGTAAAACTAATGTACAGATAGATCATTTGTAAGTAGAACTAGGATACCGATAGATTATCTATAAGTAAAACTAATGTACAGGTAGATCATTTGTAAGTAAAACTAAGGTACAGTTAGATCATCTGTAAGTAAAACTATATTGTATAGCTATTGTTACTTATCATAAAACTAAATTACAGTAAATCTGTAAGATAGTAAGCCTCTGTCTAGCTGTCCAAAGTAGCACTTGCATTTCTCAGTTAGACTGATGAATAGTTAACTAAAGTGTGAACGTGGACTGCCCTATTGTTTAAGGGTATTGATCTAAAGCACGCGAAGTATTGCTTTTTGGGGTTCTGGGGGTCCGCCTGACAAAGATAGAATCTCACCGCTATGGGGGACATGTCCACCGTGAGGATAACAGAGGTGTCCATGGAGTAGTTGATAAGCCGGAGTGCGGGGGAGTTAACGAGTGCCTGCTTGAGGTCTTCTTGTGCTGCAATTTCTTCTGGTTTGAATTGAAAGGGAACTCCCTTGCGCGTGAGGTTAACTAAGGCATTAGCGCACTTCACAAAGTGGAGGATGAACATGCAGCACATGCCTATGGTGCTGAGAAAAGTGCAGACTTTGGAGACGTCCTTGCATGGTCCCCATTTTGTGATCTTGTCGATGTACTTATGGTCGGGGAGGTGGCCTTGTGGGGTGCAGCAGTGCCCCACTACCACGATTTCTTTGGTGCAAAGTGTGGACTTGAAGCCGCTAAATGTTCCGCCGCTGTACTTTATGCGCTGGACAATGTGGTTGAGGTTTTGGAAATGTTCCCAGACAAAGCGACAGATGCCTGGGTTTTCAGGGATGCACTCCTCTGTGCCATCGGGGAGGATGTATTTTCCTGCGGGGCCACGGATCACAACATCGTCGATGTAGGGAACTGTGGTATCGGGGATCTCGGGCTGTAGGATGTATGTCACGTCGTCATGGAAAATAGGAACTGAATTGGTTCACCCCATTGGGAGGGTGACCAGTCTAAGCGTTCCAAAGGGGGACTAAAAGGTTGTGAGGTCACAGAATGTCTTGGAGATGCCGTGCTCGTCGTAGCTGATGTAAAGGTCGAGCATGCCGCTACAAGTGCGGCCTGCGAAGTGTTCTCCTATCTGGTTGGTAAATGGGGTGACTCCGGTGTGCTTGATGGTGACTTTGTTGAGGGGCTCGAGACTATAAATGATGCGGAGCATTTTGCCATCTTTCTTGACAATGCAAAACCAGCACGAGCAGTATGAGGAATTTGAGGGCTTGTATACTCCAGCGTCAAGCTTTTTGCAGATGAGTTTGCAGACCTCCTCATAGAGGCCAGGCAGAATCGGAATGTTCTTTTGGGTCCAAGGTTTATGTGGGATGGTTGGGATTTTGATGGGTGGAAAGAAGTCTTTGCGGAAGTGTCTGCGCTCCATGTCGCACCAAGTGAAACCAAGTTCCTGGATGCTCATGAAGTGATGCATAAGATCTCGCTCTGCTGGTAGCAAGAAATCACCTGGGTGCATGTGGTCAATGACCTTTTTTCGCTCCTTGGTGTATCGGGTGGTTGATGAATAAGGTGGGGGTTGCGGAGATAAGGTGGGCATATCCTTGAGGGGGTCACCTTTGATGTTTCGGGTGATGCGGAACCTACTTGGAAGTTCCATCTCAACTGGTCAGACCTTGACGGCTACGGGCTTGTACTTCTTGCCAGCGTAGATGGCTTGGGGGGTCCTCGCATTTTGAATGGTGCACGTCCGCTCATACTGGGGTGGGACTGCAAATGTATTTTTTAAACTGTTCTCAGAAAGAAAGGAATCTCGGAACGGAAGGGAATTTATATCACAAAGGGAAAAGTATGCCGCTGCCAGGTCTTTTTGACTGGTATCTTCGGACAGCGGTGCGCAGGCTTCAAGAGAAAGGTTCTGGGTTTTGGAGTCGAAATCTAGGCAAGCGCAAGCTCTCCTTGGCCATCTGCCAAATCATCAATGCTCAAAAATCCTGCTTCTTGATACAGCGGTCCGCAAACTTGAAACTGCCATGTGGGATCATCGGGACGGTGGCCTTCCAGCTTGTATTGGGGTCGATGATCATAATGGTTTGATTCTTGTCTGTGAAGTTGCGGACGACGGACTGCATGAGTATGTCGTATGTGGGGTTACAAAGGATGTGAACCTGTAGATAAAGTGTGATGTCCCCAACTAAAAACGGGACATTACGCGCCAATCCGAGTGACTGGTCAATGCCACTGTTTGCAGACATCATGTGCAGTTGGATGGTGGGGTTGTAATGGAGTGCCAGGGCGTTGCAAACCTCCTCTGACATTGCCACTACTTGGCAGCTGGGGTCGAGGATTGCTTTGACCTTGTCTTGGCTGTCGATAGTTGGAAGGATTGCGCGAAGTGCCCTTGATTCTGCTGCAACCGCCATGGTAGGCTCCGTGTTGTTGCTGGATCCATTTTTGTGGAGGTAGGCTTTGTAGGGGTCGGCAATTATTGTTGCATTGGGTGGTGGTGTTCACACCGCAGTCAAGAAGGTTGCTGGCATATGCACAAGCTGGTTCATTTTGCTAAATGGTGGTGCGGGTCTATCTTCGTCGGGGATTTCTTCTATCGTGGCATGTGGGATGGGGTCGAAGCAGACTTGCTTGCCACCGTCTTCTTTGAGGGCCTCCTCCACCAGGGCTTGAGCTACCGCATCCTGTGGTACTCGGCATTTGAGGGTGGCATCTGTGACTTGGAATTGCACCTCGAGGGCAAGCGAGAGTAACTCACGCTGGGTGATGGTAATGGGGGTTTCCATCGCTCGCTTGTAGACGGTGTGGGCGACAAGGGGGTTGAATATTTTCACAGTGTTGTGGAACCCAGGTTCGCTTCTTCTTGCCAGGGTGCTCTTATCACGGGACAGGATGGTCCTGGTATGACTCTGTGAGTAGCATTAGGGGCAGAGGCATACGGATGTTCCAGTTCCTGAGGGGTTTCTGAGGCTTTACCCTTCTTGGCTCTGGACGTCTCCTGTTCTTTGGACGGGGCTGTTTCAGTGGGTTGCCTTTGCGGAGCCGCGCTGCTGCTGCTGCCGCTGGCATTATTTTCAGGTCCAGCACAGCTGTGTTTGTGCAGTGGCAGGGTGGTTATAACCACTTCGGGGTGGGGAGGGAAAGGTCGTTTCAGGGCATATACCCTGGCGGGCAATCCCCTCGGTCCCTGTACTGCGTTAGGCATGGGATAGCTATAGTAAGACTGACCCACTGTAGCGTGCGAAGATGCTGTCACTGCTAGGGCTGCTGTCACTTCAACGTATATCTGCGCAGCCATCTGTCTGGGGTTTCACCGGTGCCATTCCTCGACGTGGTCGCACATCCAGGTTCCAGGAATGTTCCGGGGTACCATTGCACCTGAGGGAAGGACTACTTTACCTTTGGGACTGCGCTTGCACTCCCCAAACCAGGTGAACTCTTCCACAATTTCACACTCCCAGATGAAGTGGCTGGGCACTTTGCAAAAATTGCAGACGCTGCCTCCAGCCGCGTTCATCCCTGCAGAGGTGGCTCCTGAGGGTCTTGGCCTACTAGGCCCTGTCTGTTGTGTTTGCAGGATATTCTTGACGGTCTCAGAGAGGTTCTGAGTTGATGCTGCAAGAGCTGCCGAGGCACCCCTGAGTACATAGTGTGCCGCCTCATAGATGTCAGATAGTGTGTAAGGGTCATCAGAGAAGTGATCGATTAATTTTTGCTAAAGATGTTGCCGCACTTTAGCCTCGAGCTGGGGACCAAGGCCGCGGAAGAAGGATCGCAATTGTTCCTGGGTTGCCAGCCGATTTTTGCTGATCAGGTACCGCAGAATGAGAAGGAATTATTAGTGGTATTTGCTGAGTTTGGCTGAGCTGACAATAGTGGTGCGTGCATAGTGGCCAATCACCAAGTCCAGGTCTTGGATCGAAAAGGTTTGATCACTTATGGACCCCAGATAAAGTTTAAAGAGTTCCACCTTGAATTCTTCGTAGGTCTTGGTCGCGTCTTGCCAGGTCTCCGTCGACTTCCAGAGGTTCTCTGTCTGGACTTTAAGGTACTTGAGGGCACCCTTTTTGCAGTCTTGGTCGCCGCCTACATTGTGAAGGTTAAAAAGATCCTCTAGATCCGAAAAATACCTTGCAAGCTCCTCAGGCCTGCTATCATCAAAGCTGGGTGCCAAGCGCTCGCTTCAGCCTGGTAAATTTGATAATGCCATTCTTGGTATAGCGGGAGGTTGTGTGGGAGGCAGTTGTTATTGTTGTTGGGCTGGTGTTGCGGGTGGAGGTTGTACTTGGGTCTAGTTTGGTGCGTTTGTTGTTTAATTCGAAATTGAGGCATGCTAAGTTGTGGCCGGTGTGCTTGCTATTGCGGTTGGTGCTGTGGAGGTGTTGCTAGGTTCCTGGTTAGTTGAGGCAGGGTTCAGGGCAGCCAGTTGCATTGACTGCACCCTGGTTTGGGATCAGGTGTTTGGCACCGTTGAAATGATGAGGCGCTCGATTTCTTCTTCACTGGGGCCCACACTAGGCAAATGCAGGTTTGAGATTGGTTCGCTAAGGTCGCTAAGTTCACTAAAGGTTCCCAGAGCCGATTCTCCGAGCAGGGTAAAACTTCCGGGGAAGGATGGTTCACGTCCCTCTGATCCTTTGGACTCGTTAACTTCAAGGCCAGAATCTATCAACTTGTCAAAGAATGAGTGATTGCTGCTTTGCTCTTCAGTTTCTTCAAAGGGCAGCTGTCCGCGGCACGTTCAGTATGCAATGATCTAAAGAAATAAGTGGAGCGGCTGATACTTTTGAACTCTGACCTCCCCATGTTGGCCACCAAAATGATACGCTAACCCGCTGCTATATGTGGAACTTGCGGAATGGTGCGGAGGCAGAAGCGGGTCAAAGCGCAAGAGAGTCCAAAGGTCTGTGAATCAGCTGGTCCTGCGGTCCGCAACTATACCTAAACAAGCCTACTGCAGCCCTAACTGATGCTGGTGGAGCAACTCGGAGCTCCCGCTGTATGCAAAGTGCCGAGACGTGGTGCACTTAAATCCTAATGTGGTGCAGTGTGATAGAGAGAGAAACAGAGAGAGGAAGAAGAAGGGGAACTGGTAGCTCGATTGCTTGCTTCTAAACCTATCTACGCTACACCTTTTATATGATTCTAAGAGGCCGCACAGACCTCCTACTTTTCCTCCAAGTCACGCCGCTCCACAAGGTCTCTCTGCATACCCCACCGCAGACCACATGCTCCGCTGGGTGCGCCTCATGCCATTGGATGTTTCTATCCCTTTGACATTGCCTAATGGAGGTCAATATCACCTAGATATCACCTAGTATGACTTGACTTTGGCCAGCCGCTTACTGTCTTTGGCCGAAGCAGATAGTTAGGTCACGTGGCCAATTTGTCCCAAAACACAAGGTCCACTTGTGTGATGTCCGAGCCACCCAAGGCTCCACATCTGGGTTAGGAGGGATTTCTCTTCTGCTTTTTGTTGGGATTGGCCATGCCTTAGGACTGATGAACCGATGATATTTGGAGTTCCGCCCGACTCTTCGGGCTGCTGACATCACTCCATCATGCTATCATCTGGTCCGCACTGCTCCATTGGCCATAGTGGCCCGCATTCCCACATACTGCCGCGGACGCTGCGTATCACCGTAACATTAACAGCAAAGAAATCACTGGGTATTACTACATACTCTATCTTAATGGGAAACCTCCTTCTGGCAACCTGGGATGGTAGACTGGTAATATAACTGCCCAGCAACACCATCTTGATCAAAAACATTATGAGTCATAAGCAAAGCTATGCAAATTAAAAGGGATCAAATCAAAATAAGAACCACCACTAGGATGGAAGCCTCCAAAATAGTAAGTACTTGCATTGAATAATCTTTATTCTGACATGGTTCTGATTCTGCATAGATTTAAACAAGGAAGTATTGAGAACTTTATGATGAAGGCAACAAAACCTCCTAAAGTAACAAAGGCAGGGCTTCAAGAACACCTGCTTGAGCTCATTGTTGACTGTGACTTGGTATGTCACCTGTACTGTGCAGTTCTCTACTGTCACTCATTACTCTTTACCCATTTTGATTTGCTGATCACAAATCTTTGCATCGGCTTCTGATATATGCCAATCCAAGCCTCACTGATAACAATATTCCATATAAGTCAACAATGGCTGCAGTGGTTGATGTAAAAGTTGAGAAACTGGATGTGATTGATACAAATGCCCTTTGGGTGAGTGATTCAATGTTCATAATTCTATTTATTTATGCTTACCCTTTGTACTTTTTAGAAAACTGATTGGAAAATCTTAGCATCATGGGATGGTTGGTCAATAAAGCATAGGTGATCATATAGCACCTTTGCAATTCATTATATTGACTGTATGCCAGATAGGCCTAATGACTGGTTCCTTAAGAGTCACCTTCTTACATTTGAGCCGACTGTTGGATAACATACTGGAAACACAATTGGCATGGATATTGTTAAGATTCTTAAGAAATTTGAGATTTCTGATAAGGTATGCTCTTTCCCTAACATCATGGTATCATTGTTAGTATGATAACTGATACAGTACAATTAGCTCCATGTCCTTGTTGGTAACAATATAACTGTTAATGATAAATCAGTTTAATATGTCTGTAAGGCACTTAATCCAACTAGGAGATGGTTGATTCCAAAACATGTTAGAGGATGGTAAGATGAATTATATACATAATCCTTGGCTCATCTGACCACTTGCTAGTTGTATCAATCACACTAAGGCAGGCGACATCAGGAACTGGCACCCCCTTTAGTCAGCAAAACCTGCCACTCACCGCTCCTTGGTCTCCTTCTCCACAACACTGAAAATTGGCATTTTGGCACGATCATTTAATAGGGCAGAGTCCTCTCTAAAGGTTGATGGTACTTTTTGAAAATATTTGGTATTTCTTGAGAAGAGGATCTTTTTATTTTTATTGTTATAAATTACATTTCTTGGTTGTAGGACTTCACTAGCTTCACTTGTAAGTTTTTGAAAAATACATTGTCAGGGGATGGAACAATCACATAACCACATGTAACCAACATGTGATCAACAGTGTACTCACTCTGGGTGCCCTAGAGTGAAGGAAACACCCCCAAATGCTGTGCAGATGCTGTGCAACACAAGCACAGATTCAAAATCTATACCATGGTCATTGCATGCTGCCCCCAGACCTTGCAGCTGAAGCACTGAAGTGTGGCACTCTGTCTCAGAAACTTAGTACATATTCCCCCCCCCCCCCCCCCCCCCCCCCCCCCCCCAAATGCATCATAATCATAGTCATTTTCGTAGATATGGAACAACCCTAACCCTAAACCCTAGGGTTTAATCTTATGTAAAGGGGTGCCAGTTCCTGATGTCGCCTACCTTATGAATCTGGCCACTACTCATTTTATTTAAGCCCTTGGTATTCCTTCGTCGTTAAAGTTAACATCAATTGTTTATGAAAGTGAGTGCAGGGGCTGGGGAACCATCCAGGAGAGTACTGATGTTGAAGATGAGGGCTTCAGCGACAGTGACAAGTCTAATGAGAAGGATTATGGTGACAATATGGACCAATACGACAACAACAATGAGTTCGATGTTGATGTTAACATCTGATGACATCGAGGCCATGCTTGCTACAACTATTACTGATTTTGAGGCAGGGGATGTCGTTGGCAAGCCGATGGCATTTGTAAATCAGCTTCGAGCATCAAGCAAGCCTACTCGGGATTTTTTAAAGCATCTTTGTCATACCAATGACTGCAAGCCATGGGATCTCAAGCTATAGGTTAGAACTTGTTGGGGAAGCCTCAGTGATTGCTTTGAGGTTGTTCTTGGAATGCATGCTGCCATCAATGACTTTTGCACCCTTGCTGATGGGAAATTAAGCCTTTCACCCCTAAAGAAACCTAAGAAATGGTGAAACTTCCAGCTAGAAGAGGAGGAATGGGTCATCATTGAACTTGTGTATAAATGTCTTAAGGCATGTTAATCCATTACAGTGTAGTGTTCCTAAGTTTATTCTTTCATCTAGGTCCCAGCAAATATGCACAGCCAACTATCTGTTACTGGCCACTGTTCAGTTTGCTTTCTGGCCAGTCCTCACTGCTCAGTTTCCTATTATTCATCTCTTTCATTGTTCCTTTCTTTATTGTTCACTTTCTTTATTGTTTTGGTTTTGTGTCATGTTGTGTTTTCTGTTGTGTCAGAGCATCGCTCTATTTGTGGTTTTGTATTCCATATAAACTGCAGATGAGTGGGACATTATCCTTAGCCTTATCCCCACTCTCTGCAGTCCCCTTGGTCCTCAGTGACACAAGGGCCCTTTTCTGGTCGCATTATAACACTATCTGCAGAAAAAACACTAACCACACATAAAGCCTATCTGCTTATAATTCAGCTAATCACAAAGTGGGAAGAATATCATGACAACCCTGAGTTTGCCCCTATTAAGACAGCACTAGAAGCTGATCTTGCAAATGTACATAAATGGTATCGGACTGTGAGGGATACCATGATATACTTTATTACACATGGTAAGTTTGTGACCTTTTTGATGTGTCTTTAATCTGAATACAGTACAGTTCTTGATCCTACCTGAAAACTCACATTTCTTCACACTGCTTAAATCAAAAGTGAGGTAAGAAGGGCAAAGAAAAGGTTTTAAAAAATTGTAAGTATCATGTTAATATCTTTTCCATTGTAGCTGACAGTTCAAGCAGTTTCTGAAATATAAAGCACAATATGATGCAGGAAATATACCCATACTTGCTGCTGCTTCACCAAAAGTGCCATCTGAGTGATGCTCAATTAAAGTTGCAGGAATGGAGGATTTTATGGATGAATTTATAAAGAAAAGGGGGGCTATATCTATGGCATCAATGTCACCTGCAATACAAGTGGTTGACCCACTTGAAGAGTTTGATCGATATTTTTCTCGGCCATGTATGGACCAATCAGTTTGTAGTGATCTGATTTCCTGGTGAGGAGTAAGTTGTCACTTTTATGTTTCTCATCTGCTGTTTCTTATTCATTAGCAGCATCAAGTCTCAGAATATCCTGTTATGTGCTTAATTGCATGTGACTTTGCAGCAATATCAGGCTCATCATGTCTTGTTGAGCAAGCATTTTCACTATTGGCCTGAACAGATTCCACATGTTGTGAAAATATGGAGAAAAAGAAATTTGGTGCATTACAAAGGCTATGAGGAGCATACAGTGGGCTCAAAAACCGTTGCAATGTTTGGCCATTTTTGACTGGGTGCGATATAGCGCTTAACAGAGTGGGAATTGCACTTAGAGTTGGCAGGGTAGAGTAAAGTACTTAATCTTGGCTTTCAAATGGTGTTTTGATCATATGATTTGAATGAGCAGTTGTAGAGATATAACCATTTTAATCTAGGGTTATCATTGCAACGGTTTTAGAGCTGTTGTCACTGTGGGCATTTTAAGATGTTAGCTGCGATTTTATGTTAATTTTATGAGAAAGATAATCCAAAAAAGTCCAATATGTGACCTTGAAAAACAGTGTGAAAATATTTACAATGTACTCTAAAATGAAGTAACAATGATCCCGGAAGATACATTGTGATTATATTTGCAATGTAATGGCTTATAAATCTCTCATGGATTCTAAGCACTCATTGTCAATGATATCGCGTTGTTCATGTGGACAAAACAGCTGATAATATTTATAATATGATCTCGATTAATTCCCAGATATCATCGGGAAGATATTCAACACGACAACCGACGTCGGAACATCTCGAGTCATTGACTCAAGATGGGAAGACTCAAGACATCAAAATCTCAATTTGCAACTCACAACATTTACAACAAGGGCTAATCACGGGTACGGGTGTGGGTACAGGCGTGGGTTTGACAGTAACAGACATTCGTGATAAGCAAGAACATGTATTAGTTAGATTCAGTAGAAGAAACACGTAAACTATTCACATAGGTAACCCGGGTACCATCAAGCTGACCCGTACCCACTAACTGCGGGTTACCAGCCATGGGTCGTACCGGGTACAGGTATCACGCCCAGGTATTGTTGAAGTCCTTTTTCTTTTTTTTCGGAGTGTTGTCATTGGGGTTGCCCAGTGTGAACGCGTCGTCCCCTTTGCCGCGAGGGTGTCGGGGTTTGCAACCATGTTCAGTCCAAGAAGACCGTAGCTTGGTGGGGTGCATCGGTTGATTTGTCTGCCGGCGTCGGGCCATGCCATAAATTCAGGATTGCTTCTCCTGTGAGGCAGTGTAGTGGGGATGATGTCGGATGCAAGGTTTCGGCGTTCAGGAGACACTGTAGCACAGAAATACTGTGTGTATGCAGTGCAGGTATGCGTAGCGGTGGCAGTGGATTGAGGAGAAGGTCAGGTTCAGTTGCAGGGCAGGGCAGATAAGTAGGTAAGCAGCCAGGCAAGGGAGGATGTAGTATGCTGCACGCACCTGATCGCGCCATCAAAGCTTCTGGGTCGGAAGCCAAAACCCTGTCCGATGTCTTATAGGAACTGTCTGAACAGATCACCTTCAACGTCTCATTCGAGTGTGACCTGTGGGCTTCCAGGTCAACACTGCTTTGAAATCACAGTGTGAGGGGTAAAAAGTTGGAGGTACGCACCAAGCATGCCCTTCAAGGACCGTCTGTTGGAGAGGGACGACACCTTGAAGTCAGTAACGGACCTTCCAGGGTGCCTGTACTCATGGAGACGGAAGAAACTGTCGAAACGGTGGAAGGTGTCCTAGTCAAAACGACTGAAGTTGGTCTAGGAGACTGTGACGGTGTTACCACTGTCGTGGACGACGGAACTTGCAACAAAGGGGAGCGGACCGTAGGAGGAAGGGACCGAGATGATGCAGAGACTGATACAGATACAATTGCTGTCGGAGTTAGAGAAGGCGACGAGGAAGAGGAAGGGATGGCTCGCTCGAAGGGCTCTCGTCAATCGTACTCAGTCGGCTAGGTTCCTGAGAAGTGTATGCGGAGGCAGTAGGCCGTAAGATAGACGTATCAAATGAGATGTCTTGGGGTTCAGGAAAAGATATGAATTGCACCGAAGGGAAGCCGCCAGAATTGATGATTCGTAGGTGTCATCTGTTTTGGGTGCCCACAGAGATTCTCGGATAGAAGGGCTAAGAGGCGCTCGAGGACTTGCAAGGGTGCTTGGGGTCGACTCGGTGACCGTCGACAGTAGCGACGTCGTCGGTAGTGTCTCCGGCGAACGAATGGGGAAGGTCCTGGCAAGGGAGGTGGGACGGATCTTACAGGCGAGTCACCAGATACGACAGAAATGTTTGCTACGGACTCGGGAAGCGGGGTCCTGGCGATCCTCGTTGTAGACAGAGATAGAGTGGTCTCTACAGGGGAGCTGATAGTGGGAGAAGGCGGAGGATAGAGAGGGAACTCTCGGGGTATTTCAATTATCGGTGGCCCTGCGATAGGTTCAACAGCGACAACACAGACAAAGCGGATGACTTTCTCTTCTGTCTTGACGATGGAATAAGGAGGGAGGAGGGAAGACACGAACTCGGAAGAAGACTTTGAGGGGAGGCATCGACGCGGCACATGCACAGCACGGATGGCGCGCGGAGGACGAGATTCAAGTGGGGTCCCATCACCGCCATTACTTCCGCATCGCCGTCGTTCCATTTACCTCATGATCGGTGATTTTCGGGCTTGCCTGCTGCGCCTGGAGAAGACCGTGACATTACACGAGACAGCAATTGGTGCGCTCCGCCCCACCATATGTCCACCTTCTCTGGACAGCCCGTATCGAGGGTTTGCCGTGCATCGGCGAGGAAGGTTAACAGTTGGCGCTTCTCAACTGTGCTCAGATCGCTCGATGTGCCGTCGCACATTCCGTGTTCGGAGAGCTAATTTATACCGTGGGCTTGTCGAACCCAGTGGCCGCCATGATGACATATCTGAGAGAGCGGCACGTCCGCGGGTCACAGAGAGGCAAGGCAGTAAGGTGTGTGGGAATATCGTCATTCCCATAGTCGAAAGGCAACAAACAAATAGTGGCACGCACCGTTGATCCCCTGCGCTGGTGTCCCCTATGAAGGCGGCTTTCCTTCTGGCTTTACTAAGCTACTCGGTGTAGGTGAGTATTCGTCGTCCGATTTCGTTTAATAGGAGCTGCGAGCCTAGCTGTAAGACCTTGGTTATTTGCATGATGAGATAATCGGAGACGCAGTCATCACCGAAGCGGGGAATAACATCGGTATCGAAAGATAAAAGTTCTCTTTCTTCGTCCTCTTGCTTAGAAAAGGGGCAGCAATCTGCATCTGAACTGCTCGTGAGTGTTGGGCATGAGAAGAAGAGTAGTATCAGAAACGGGACGTACCAGTCGGCCAGGACACCACCGCGGTAAACGTCGGTCACCTGCTTCCACGTGCTCTCCAGGATGGTAGTTCTGCGTGGTCATCGTTGGCTTTAGCATCTGTTCGTTATCAAGGTGATCCGATCTCCTTGACGATGATATACAAGAAATAGCTTGTGGCGGTCACAGTCCCAACGCTTTAAGGTCTCGTCCGACGGGAGAGCCTCTTGCCTTGTGGGTGCTCGAGCGAGCGAGTGGCGAGGGAGGCGGGCTACTGTCACCTCCGATATTCCGGGTGTTCAGTACTTCTAGGGTATTGTCGACCTTTTGTGGATCGAGCAGGCGCTTGCTACGCCAATCCTCGAGAATCTGATCTTCTTAGTTGAGGGGGAAACGAGGAAACAAAGGTCGCACACCTTTTTCGTATTCATGAGGTAGCGCTGGTGGAAAGGCGGGGGTAAAGCGGACTTGAATTGCGGAGGACATGTAGCAGCTGTTGTTGGGCATGGCGAGTTCACGCGTATCCAGGACAAGAGAACAAGAGAAGAAACGTGCGTTTTGTAGGTCCGTTAAGCTGGGCCCAAAGACACCCTCGAAGTCGTTCAGGAGGACGAGCTCTGGGTCATCTGCGACTTGTGGCGTGGGTCGCGTGGCCTCTGGCCTGGAGCCGGAAATCCGATGGTCATCCGCGATTTCCTCGCAAACCTTTGGGTCAATCGATAATGCTGAGAATTGATAGATTTATGCAATGGGACGTATATAAAAAGAATACAAAAATTCGAAGGCAAAAGAGTGGAATTGAGGCGAGCAATTCGGCTTGTCTCACTGAGTGGGGGTGTCTCACTGACCGGGTGAAAACTGTATGTAAGGAGCAGTAAATTAAATTACATGCTAGTGTGTATATGGTGGCCATGTGCAGGCATGCCCCGACGTTTGCCGCTGTGTCCTGGAATTCACATATATTTACTTGGAGCTTTCTCAACGACCCCGATGTTGCAGCCGATATTGCTCAGAGTCTGACGAAGTTCTGCATAGCCATCACCAACCGATGCAACCACAGGTAGCACAACGCCCAGGCCAGCCTCAGTAATTTTGTTCCGGACATCGTCCATGATCAAGTACGGGATGCCCTCAGCAGTGCATACAGTGAGTGAGCAGTGTGCTCCACGCGGCTTCGGTACAACTTGAACCAAGTCCTCTGGGATCTTCGGAAGGTCGACATAAACCTAGGTTGGTAGATAGTGATGAGAGCTCTGACAGAGCTATGACATATACATATATAGACGGACCTTGACCTGTTCCGTGCTTTCAAGTTGCCCCAAAATGCTGCAGACAACCACTCTGAACTCTTTCTCTGTAAAATGCGAAAAAGTGGTGGTTGTGAGTGGAGCCATGAGTGCAGCTGCACAGGTGGGTGACTCACGTTTTGTCCAGAATGCAACCTGTAACATTATTTCATTCATAACGAGTTCTAGTAACAATGGGCGGATCCCATTCGGGATCTTGACGAGATTGTCCTTGAGAGCTTGTAGGTCCTTCTCAGCGTACACCCCCTCGCAATCGAGGTCTGTCCAGTCCGTCGGCTCGGGGTCCAAACGCAGGGCATCGCCAGTGTCCGTGTTGGGCATCAGCACGGACGACTTGGAGGCATCCAAAAGCAGGGCATTGCCAGTGGCCGTGTTGCGCATCAGCACGGACAAGATGCAGGCAAGGGGACTAATCGGATGGCGCACGACACGTGAGTAGAGCGGCGTCAGTGAAGGGCATCGGTTGACGATTCTGTGCGGCGAAGACCTGGCTACTAGCATAAGCTTGCGAAAAATTTTCAGGGTTGGCTTATAGTTATTGATGACGCTGTGTGCTCTGTCAGTGGGACTGCGTGTGATAGAGCAGAGAGGGGCGAGAAGCTTACCTCCTCGTCTCGTTGATGAGTGTCTCACCCCATAGATGATGCAGTAGCTTGATGGTAGAGCTCCGGAAGACGTGTGACACGTGTAGGAACGCCATTATGGCGTCCCATCTCATGATTTTGGACGGACGGATCATCATCTCACCAATGTAGTCCCCGATCGAGATTGCCAGGATTGTGTAAACAAGCTCAGTGGGTAGCACCGGTTTCCAGTTCTGGGCTGCTCGCGACGTGCGCATGTCCTCGGATGCGATGGTGGTTGCCGTGCTATGCCGAGCTCGTTTCCGAGATTTGAAGGATTTCGCCATGAAGACCGATGGTGCAGGACAGAGGATACTACGACCACGGTGCTCGGATGGAAGGTGATGGAGGGGTGGAAGTTAAGCACACAATCTTATGACGGGCCTTTTATTATCCACTTTACGTTTCCACAATATTGGCGGGTAGTGTGTCGCTGAGCAAAAAAAATCCAGTCTATCCTTTTTAACCTCAGCCACGATAACGTAACACCACTGATCCGGTTATCTAGACAAACTAGACGGATTTGACTATTAGGGCGCATACGGGGAGGTACCGACCCTGCAAAAGAGAAAAGAGAAGTACACAGGCCCAAATGAGATACAGTCGTCAAATAGGATAAAGACAATGCTCACGAAAATGATAAACGTTAAGGCGCCGAACCCGTGCACGGTAGAAGCCAAGCGCAAGGCCAGGCAGCCGAACGCGAGGCGTGCCTGATTAGTCGCTGTGAGGGTGCTGGCAAGCCGAACGTCTTGAAGGGCACGGGCACTTGCAAGCCCGAGAGTGAGCTGGCCGCCTTGAACAGCGCCTTAGTGTCCCATCGTCGCGGCTAGAGATGATCGTCCTTGTCCAAATCCGAGAAGAGGGAAGGGAGTCGGCGAGAGGGATGTGTAATATGAGGCTGTGAGGACGGGATTGTCATGCACCGGAGGTCAAGAGGTCGGAGGTTGATGCATGATGCTCCGCTTATCCCCTCCTGCCCGTCGTGTGAAGCTCGATGAAGGATGATGCATGATGCATGATGCAATGAAGGGTTGGATATAATCACACGTGACGGAAGGATCGCGTTTCGCTCCTTCCATGTAGTGCCGGTGCCACCTCTCTTCCTCACCCTCTTCCCGTGTAACTTATGGTCCCGTACTGCGTCTGTGATCGGAGGTCTCTCGCCAACCCTTTTTTTCTTCCCAGACACCTAGCCTCTCACTCACAGCGTTGTCCACAGCATGTCCAAGTTCATCAACTCACCCATCACAGTCCGTCCCATCCTACCCAAGCTTCTCCCAGGCTTTATCAAGGTTGTGACCGCCATCATTGATCAGCCTCACTCCCCGCTGCCGAGCACTGGCTGCAACTCCTCGCTGCTCTGGAGCTGAATTGGTGGCATGCAATCGTTCAGTCGGGGTTTGTTGTACAAGGTACATTTCATATCATCAATCCTCTTCGTCGCGTTCTTGTCCCTCGTACTGGCCAGAAGATTGTCATCTGATCACCCGGACCAATTCTTCATTTATGGTGCTACACGCTCCATTGGATAACGCCAACCAGATTTTCTCACAGTCGACATCTGCTATGATGCCTCCTCTTGCCTCATCGATCTCACGAGGAACGTCACTATTTCTGCGAATGACGTCGAAGCCTTTTGAGCGGTAGCCATCAAGGCGCCCATGGACTATGCTATCGTCACTGGCTGGCAAGGAATGATAGGACTATGAGAATACCTTCGAGGCAAATGGTGAGCCTGATTACACTGCGGAGCTTATCACTGATGTTAAATGTCGACGCTCTGCTTTAGAAGGATTGGTTCTAGTGGGCTGACAAGAGTAAACCACTAGCTGCTGGCACACTTCCATCGTCACTCAGGGTCACCAGGTAAATTATCGCTCGGTCACTGTCGCTGGCGATGTCTTAGCTCATGGTCATCTCAGCAGCCTTGTCAAGGTTGCCTACATCGACCTTGAATGCGATGAAAGCCAAGGGAATCCCATTGTCGCCTATCTCCAATGTCATGGTTCGGTAAAGTCAGCTCCTGTACCTCTCAGTCTGAATATCATCTTACGTCGGATTCGAATCTTTCCCTTTAGCGCGCACCTTCTACAAATGAGCCCTATTCAAAGGTCTCTGGGGACCTCAACCCCATTTACACGAACCCCTACTTTGCCTCCTTTCTAGGTACCATGGCATGTTCACCAGTGCCGCTACCCGACGGTATGTGGAGACTGTCGTAACCAAGGGCATTCTGGACGGCATGTTTAAGTGAGTTATGTTTCTGATAATCGATTGTGAACTCATCTGTGTCCACAGCTACAATGTCAATTTGTCGGAATGGTTCTCCCCGGAGATGAGCTCACAATCGAGATCAAACTCCGCGATTCGTGATGGCAACTTTGTTGTCGGTGTTACCACTATCAACCAGCCGGAGAAAGGGTTCTCGGAGGCACTGCGGAGGTGGTGCAACCAACTACCGTCTACGCCTTTACCGGCCAAGGTTCGCAGGAGCAGGGAATGGGAATGGGCTTGTATAACTCTTCCCCAGCAGCCCGTGCTGTTTAGGACTCTGCTGATGCTCACTTGATCTCGGCTGACGGCTTCTCTAGTGGAGATCGTCCGCGAAAACCCTGGTCCAGAAGGTTTTCATCACTACGTCTCTTGAAAGTTCTTCGCAAATGGGATGAAGGGCGTTGGCAGCGTGTCTTGAGACTTTGTTACCAAATCACTTTTTATTTTACTTACAGTAATGTATGTATCGTAAGTGCGTGTCCTTGTGCTTTGGTGTGACCGCAAGGACGTGCGCAGGAGAATCAGGCGCAGGAGAATAAGCTGCCTTTGTTAGATTGCTTGGTGGCGTGGTGTACGAAACTGCGAATCGGTATGGTGTTAACGGCGTGGACGTAGAGGACGCATTCCGCCAAACTGAGGGAACGGGAGGAAGGCTTGTCAAGAAGAGGGGTCGTCTAAGCAGCCCACAGGGACACCTGGACGTATTGGTGCTATGATAGCACCGCCCTGATCTCGAGGACGCACCAGGAACGAATTAAACAAATATGATTATCATTTCCTCAAAAGCGCTTCGGCGCAATCTCCTGTTACTCTCGTACGATAAGAGTCAACCGAGCAAGATGTACCGAGCAAGATGTCATCATGTCATCGTTTGCCATTTTTTGAATCAAGAGCTCGGACAAGTGCTCTCAGAAATCTCGAAAACCTCCGGATGATGACTCGATGACTAGCCGCGTGAACAACTATGAGAAAACACGCGATCACTCGACACTGGCGCGGATTGTTTACAGCGTGACCGTCGATCACTGTTACTCCGACCGGCAAAACTAACTCCGGATTCCGTCTGTCACCCCAAAAACGTGCCCAGGGACGATGTTGGCTACAGTAACAAAAGAAAATGAGTTGTTTGAGCTGACCCAGGAAGCAACTCCATAAGTACTGTGAATCTGAATCCACATTTGGTCTATCGTAGTAACCCAGACTGTAGGGGGGAAAAACAAGTCGTACAGTACTGACTGATCAAGAGGGGCAAATGCAGTAGTGAAGAAATTTGGAAAGTTTGGGAGCTCTGTACGTTTTCATAAACTAGCACGTACAAGTAAATGCGTTGAAAGAGCCGCAACACAAGAAAGGGTGACCGAGAGAATGACGAGAACATGTTGGAAGAGTAAATTTCGACCTACCCCGACCTTCCCCTCTCCTTTCTGCCCTGTGTTGTGGCGATAGAAGCTCGAGTGACCCAACTCGGCTCGCCATTATTGCGGATCGAGAGGACTCGGTCGTGGTTCATCGGGTATTCCGAACCCTTCGAAACGCTCTGCCACTCATTATTGGTATGTCTGCCGGAGGATTGTCTTATCAGATTGCGGGCCGTCAGTGCTAGCATCGAAATAGAGATATAGATATTACCTTCGGAGCCCTTGGAGACTTGTCGCTGCCATTGAGTTGCACCACGAGGTGTTCGACATCGCCGTAATTTGAAGGATCCATGACAGCCAGGGAAATGTAGAAAGAATGATGAAAGCAACCGGGAATGGGGTTGATGACGCAGTACCAGAGGCGGGAGCTCTGAACGTTCTGAAGAGGATTATGCCCCAAAAATGCTTCAACGAGGCCCTGCGCCGACGGCCGCCAGCGGATGATAGCTAGACACAATACCGAAGACCTGGATTCACTGGCAACCCATTGTTCTTTGGATTGATCGAGGTTCCGATTAATCGGTACATGAGAACACCTAGAAGTATTAGTCCTATCACTAAGAATATCGAGGGTCCACCAGGACCTATTGTGCACTCAAAAAGAGTCGGAGAATGTAAGCATGACGGTCGGCCAGACGCACCATTGTTCACCATTTTCTGTGTTTTCAGGCACCCGAAACTAAGACAAGCGTCTTGACATCGGCAATTGAAGAAGGTCATGGATGAGCTCCTCGACAGGCGAAAGTACCATGAAGTGGTCTAGAGTTGCGTCAATTTTCTTCAACCTTCTCTTTCATTCGCTGCAGCTTGTCCTGCTCTATACGTAAACGCTCCTTCAACTCGGCCTGGCATGCTGCGCACGGTCGCCTCATGGCTCTGCCACGCCTGAAGCAGTTCTGCCTCCCGCACACGGCACTCTGCGCTTATCCGCCTGCAGAGGATCAGCGGCAGAGGAGGTGCCCCAGGCGAAGGAGGTCGGCAAGCGAGGGCGAAGAGAAGTCATAGGAGCAATGAAGAATCCAATCCAGACAGATTTCGAGACGTGGGAGTATGGCGACATGTAGTAGAGACAAAAGAAAAAAAAAATCGTTTTAGCACGGAATCTCCCGATGTCCAAGTGGCGAGGCGGAACAGATATATTTATATTTACAGAGGTGGCTGAGTGGCCCCAGAAAGCTGGACCATCAGACACGACTGTACTAGTACTGTCCGAGTCCGACAACAATACACTACAATGGCACGTATCTACTGCTGAAATGAAAAGGGACGAGGAGGGGCGCAGCTAGCGCGAGAGCGATGAGGTAAGCGGAGAAGGGAGGCGACGTGTGGTCCGGTGTGGATGGACAGAAGGAGTGGCTCGCAGTGGGGTGAACGGGATGAACTCGATAGCGGACTTGTAACATGTAAATGTGATCATGGGCATGTGAGCCTATTGTCGAGCGATCGGTCTCACTCTCATATCTCCAGCATCTACCCCCACGCGGAGGTGGAATTTCTCAGACGTCAGGGTCATCATCCTCGGTACAAATGGTTGACATCTGCATGAGCTAGTGATCGACAGTCTCAAGCTGTCAGCATTTTCTCATCAAAGGGAGACGACTAACCCTGTCCATGGGGAGAATATGGAGAACTTCACACCCCCTTATTTCTAGTGGCGTTATTGCCACGTGGGATATGATACTGGATCCATCAACAACGATAGGTGGCCCTAGCTTTCGCGCAGACAAAAACCCCCAGCAAAGCCAAATCTCTGATAAGATTTATCGACATCTTTGAGCTCCGGTTGAACAGGCAGATAAGGCCGAACGCAAAGGCAAATGGGAGGATAGTGAACTTGCTCTTCGTCTTCCGGTGCACGATGGAGATCGACTTGGATTTGGTAATGTAAAAAAGCATGTATGATTTGGCCTGGCTCTGGTTTGGCCAGTGATTCGGTTGAATCCGGCCTGGGAGACCTGAAAAGGATGTGACTGTTGCGTATTCGGCAGCTTTCGGTTGAATACTGAACGCCACGGAGGGAAAACTTGTCCAAGAATTTGGCCTTAGGTGATACTGATATACCGGAAGAACCGCTAGAAGAATATATGGTCGTTGTGTGCTTTCGGTTTAGAAACTGCGCCAATGGAAGAAGTACTGCTTCAGGAATAATCATGTCACGTAGACATGTCTCATCAAATACGAAATCTGGTTGATGTGTCGGCTGTGCCATATCGACCATATGGGCCAGGCGTGTTCCACGGACATCTTCAGTACGGAAGGCTTGATATGTTTTTACGAGTTCATCCACACCTTCACGAACTTCGCTGTGGTCAGATAGTAATGCTTGTAGCTTTGCCTCTCTTGCAGAGCTACGCATAAATGTCAACTCGAGCTCGCCTGATTGACGCCATGTGAGTCACCAGCGCGCGCAGTATTTGTAAGAAATCACAGACCGAACTTCATGTTATGATTCTCGCTTTGCATGGAATGTATGTATCGTTCGTAAAATGCAGCTCCGTGGGTGTGCGCAGGTCCAAAACCTCGAAGGATGTCGCCATAGTGCAAGGCAGCGTGATGTATCGGTTTCACTTTTGCACGCTTGTATAAAGTTTTAAAACCAGTCAAGTATCGATGGATGTACTCCTCGTATAGCTTGATGTCTTCCTTGGAGATTGATCGTAAGTTAGCAATCTGAACTGCTCGGACCAAGTCCATGAAATTTTCGAGTTTATCTTTCCGGTCCTCAGGAGCATCGTCGCTCCCCAAAGTCTGATAAGTGTGATAGGGAGGTGTACGGTGCAGATGACTCTCCAGTTATTTGCACTGAGCTTCCCACGTGCGGCAGTACCCCAGTTATGAGGGACATCTGTCACCCAGGAGGGAAGTTGAGTACGTGCCATGTCTTTCCAAACTGCTGTCATAACGTCCCTCCCAAGAATGGCACCGGTGGTAGATCTAGTCTTCCCGCCCTGTCCAGAATTCTCCGGAGAAGGGACATTCTTTTCCACCTGATGGCAAAAGTTAAGAGGGGTTGCTCTCCGGTATGTTATGCACA
Organism: Russula griseocarnosa; assembly: GCA_022884055.1. Classification (NCBI taxonomy): domain Eukaryota; kingdom Fungi; phylum Basidiomycota; class Agaricomycetes; order Russulales; family Russulaceae; genus Russula; species Russula griseocarnosa. The sequence continues at coordinate 7,719 of JAGKRU010000079.1, read as the reverse complement.
TACCCAAGCAGCTGCGGCAGCATACAGCTTGTCTTTTGTTTTGAGAACCTTAACCTCATCTTCGGACATATGGCAGTAATCGCGACAGACGCGTATAAGTACACTCCTCAATGACGAACGCAGTACCGTCTTTGAAGGAACCCGATTATTGAGTTGCTTGATGCACTTGTCGATTACACTTTGATCTACGTCTGACTGCACTCCCTCACTCGGAGTGTCAATTGACGCCCTCTAAAGGAATCAAGATCAATACTATCTACAATTGCCTGGATCATTGGGCTCACAGAGTCATCTGTTGCAACGCTTCCTTCACGGCTTCTCAGAGATTCTGTGTCGCTGATGCCAGTTTGAGGAGTCAAGGAGGCAGAAACAGCTGGTTGGAGGGTCTCTGTGGAACGGGCATTATGGGGCAATTGTTTTGCGTCGGGTGAGACCGTCTGGCGTTGCGTTTAGCACAATATGTGAACATATAACACGGTGGACCAACGTACCCATTCAACAATGGCCGCGACTAGCTGCCGTCTATTACGTAGATCTGCACGACGCAAATCATTGTCGTTACAGACATGCCACAGTACCTCACGAGGACAGTCCTTGAGTCGTTCTCGAACATCCTCCGGGTTCTTCAGCCCGCGAATGGCATCATACCACTTGCCCAAGTCTGATGGCCTGGCAATGGCCATATCTGACTGCCGTGTCAATCCATCGCCACTCATGGCAGTGGTGTCGATGCCCCAGACCTGCCGACAATGAGTCTGGAAGAGTCCGGCATCAAAAACGTGCATGGGTTCAATGGCAGTAAATAGGATAGGGTTCCAATATGGCAGGGAGAGAAGAGGGGACCATCGTATTCCATGATTCTTGAAGAGAGCGTCTTGCTGTTCAGTCGTTTGTGCATCCCTCCATTGCCTCGCAACCCGGCCATGTTCACGAACATCTCGCTCTGGCCAAGTTCGTTTATCAAGGTTTTCGATGTCCTGAATATTCAGGTTGCAGAGCGTGCAAAAAAATGTCGCCGTTGGGCTTGCAAAGCCACCAGCTTGCCGAGCAGCGAGCATATCCGCGACAACAGGCACTAGTATAGCTCGAACCCGACAACCATTTGTATGTCTCGCCGTGCGGGAATACAAGACGCCAGGGTGAAAGAATTCGCGTAGAACGTCAACCAGAAGGTTGGTCGAGTGGTTGATATCGGAAAGAGAAGGCTTCTTTGGTCCTGGGATTATGCCAGCAAGAAACATGTTTTCGGGACGGTATCGCAGGTGGGAGGGTAGATTTAGCAAAATAAGCCAGATGGCTGTCGACGAGACTGTCTGTTTGGCTTCCTTCATGTGATAGGGGTTGAAACTGTCCATTGAAAATGAAAAGGCGAGGCGTGTCTCCTCTACAGGTCCTGGAAGGAATCGTTCACCGGCCTTTAGATCTAGAAGAATTCTGCACAGGTGTCCCCATCCCATATGTCCTCCATTCGTTCTTTTCGGGGTCTTCGGAAGGCTTTGAACACCTCCTCTTCGATAGCAAGCCTCGAGAGTAGCCACCCGACCCATTGCTTCAGATCCTGAGCGTAATACTTGAGCCGGGGAACCGTATGAGACTTGCCATTGATCGTGACTGGGTTGAACAAGGGCTCGCCACAGACAGCACCTGAAGGAACACGACGCTGTGTACAGTAAGTTGGGGTGGTTGACATGAAAGGAGCATCCCCTGATCCTGATATGTCGCCAGACAAAGCGGATGACTTTCTCTTCTTTGTCTTGACGATGGAATAAGGATATAGGCAATAACAAGCAGAACAGCAGATGTAGCTGTGAAGAACGGGATCAAGGTGATACAATGTGAGGAGCCTTCTCGGATCCTTCGGAACTTCGCTAGCCAGTGAGGCCGTCGATGATCGACCCTTTAGAATGCACTTCATGCCAGCCAGTAGGACGGCCGCGCCACGGCGTGTAACGCGATATAGAATATGCATCACAAGCACTGTCACATGGATTGCGAGAAGAGTTGCATCCTTTGGATGATTGTGTACGTAGTGACTCTCTGAGTCATTATCTAACATCAGCTGCAGCATAGACTCGGACTCGGAGAAGAGTGGCATGCCTGTATTGACAACAGCTCCCTTAATACCGTGGTTACTCCGCTGACCCGACCACTCAATCTCTTTCAGTCGATTTATCCTTACGAGCTCCTGAATAACTCGGTCTTCCATGTCGTCCCTCGCTTCGCCATCGTCCATCGATTTTAGAATGCGTAGGATATCACAAAGCCGGGTTTCATACTCCAAAAAGATGTAGTTCTTCTGTGCTAACTTGAGAGCGTGTGGACCGGCGTTAGGTTGCTCGAGGTCAGTTGTGGTACATTGGTACGGCCCACACTTGGTAGGGTCGTTGACGAAATCGAGTGAGTCGATATTGGGCAACCAATCAAAGCGTGCCGAGAGCTCAGCATCCAGAGAAGAGAGAATATCGAATGGTTCTATGCTAGTCATTAATGCAGACGACATACAAGGAATGAGAGTTGCGACCGCAGTGATGACAGACTGGAATGTAAATCACACAACTGCGTGCGTCGTACAGCACTAGACGCACATTGTCTCTTCCTCTTTTGGATTTCTGGCCCTAAGGCCTAAGGTCCCGAATGTCAGGCGTCAGCATCACCGCTTCACAACGACTTATTGTCCGCCCTTTTTGACCAACTCCGTTCGAAGGGGCCATTGGATATCAAAACAATCGAGCGATATGTCACAGAAGTGGATCCGACGTCTGAGTCGATGTAACTTATCTGCGTTGGAAATCGGGCATCCGCTCAAACGCCCCAAATTACCGGATTATAGTTACCGTATCATTAAATTATAAAATTAAGGAATTCAGCGGCGTCACGTATCAACAAACCTGTAGAGCCTTGGTGAAGAAAGTGTCGGACGATGATGAAGAGTGAGAGTCGAGAATGAAGCGAGCGGTCTCGAGACAAGCCATGACTGCACACACGGAAGGGGAAGAGGGAACTGATAATATTCGAGGCACTAGAGGAAGCTCTTAAGTACATGTAGAAGTCTTTGTACTACAGCATGGTATGATCAGACTGAAGCAAGTCACAGTGAAAGAGAAAGAGAACTGAAACGGGTACAAAGATACGAGCGTGCAGGCAAACGTGGGGCTCAGAGATCCAAAAGGGTGATCTACGCCACAGGGTGGAACCCCGAGGCAGCGGCAGTGCGCTGGAGCGTGCAAAATTCGGCAGAAAGGACGCCGGCGAAGCAAGGAAAGTATAAACATGTCCTCGGTCCAGTAATCTTGGGTTAAAAGATAAGGTGGGGTGGGCTAAAACGCGAGGACAGACGCACCGGCAGAAGTTTTATCGCTAACATTCTCCGCATCTAGACCGAATGGGCGACTCGTTTGCCCGTTTATGAGGGCGACGGCGACGGAACATGCCCCGAACTTGAACAGGGCTTGAGATGAGATGATCCTTCACATATTTGAGATGATATTCACGACAGCGGCTGTTGACCGAATGAGACACCAGTAAGTTGGGAACCACAGGCGCGGACGACCCGGATGCGTGTTTCGTCGGTGGGGCTCTGCGCACGCAGCTAATGCACAGCATGCCCAAGCAGCAGCGGCAGGCATGGCATTAACTACCGGAAGGGGGTGTAATCCCAAGTGGGGTCCTGGTCATCATGGCCGATTACAAAGTATTCGCCTAAACGGCCCGCTGGTTCTTTTTCACGAGAATGACGGAACGAAACTTGCAGATCGGATTGCCATCGCTCTTGCCCTGATGCCTTCTACTGCATCACCTCCTGGGCGCAGACCACTAGTGGACGGCGCGGCCAGGAGTGGACACGAGTAAAAGGCGGTGCGACCTGGACACGGACCAGGGTGTCCCTCGGATTTGAGGATGAACGAGTCAGCTAGATAAGAGTGAGTAGGGGCACAGAGGAAAGGGAAGGATCCGGCAAGGGTGCCTTTGGTGTGACCGCAAGGACGTGCGCAGGAGAATAAGAGCCCGTTCGGGAACCAAAAGCGTTCACGCTTTCAAAAGCCCCGGTTCTTGAAAAGCCGTCTCACGTGGTTTACAAGGGCCGAGTCACATCAGTCATGTATTGTCACAGTATTGTCACAATGTCATAGACGAGTCATGCAGTCATGTATTGTCGTCCGAGTCACTGTACAGTATGTAGACGACAACAGCAGCTCACTTCTGTGAATTACAATGGTTTGCTCCCTGAAATCCAACTCAAAAGCTTGTCTAGATGCCTTCAGAGGCAGAAAGTCAACCTTCGAAAGCAAAAGATATCTGCTATTGCTACAGTTCTTGGAGCTGCATCAGTGATCATGTCCGGCAACAGAGACAAGAGACTTCTCATGGAGAGGTTCCAACACTCTTTGGATACCATCTCAAGGCAAGACTTGACCCGGGCGGCCGGGCCCCGTCATGAAAACTTAATTTTTGTGAGTTCACGCTAATAATCCCATTGCAAAGATGTATTCACCGCATTCTTGGAATGCTTGTATCAAAGCATGAGTTTGTCGTCGAGTTCAGTGTATTGACAGTTTGGGTCATGAGCTTTCCCTTTCCCTTTTTTCAGGGGTCTGCTTGAGGGGAAATAGCCAAGACATCGAGATAGATGTTCAAAAGACCGTGGAGTTCACCAACACCAAAGTTTCCTACAGTGAGACCGGTTATAGCACGAGCCGTTATGCCTAATTGCTTCGAGGATGCGCCAGTGTGCGGTCGCAGTAAGATTATGATTGATTCTGTTGTCTTGTCAGCGGCATTGCATGATGTGGAGTCACGAGGAGCATCGTCAACGGGCTCTCTAATAGTGGATTCAATTGGGCGCAGCGCTGAGTGAGCTAAGGGAACTCACTCTATCGCTTTTGCCAAGCTTGTAAGTCTACCGTCGCGCTCCACATTATAACGTCTGGTCGTGAATGTCTGCCGGAGGATTGTCTTATCAGATTGCGGGCCGTCAGTGCTAGCATCGAAATAGAGATATAGATATTACCTTCGGAGCCCTTGGAGACTTGTCGCTGCCATTGAGTTGCACCACGAGGTGTTCGACATCGCCGTAATTTGAAGGATCCATGACAGCCAGGGAAATGTAGAAAAGAATGATGAAAGCAACCGGGAATGGGTTGATGACGCAGTACCAGAGGCGGGAGCTCTGAACGTTCTGAAGAGGATTAGATGAGGGAGATGCGCCGAAAGACGTCCTTGAACCTACGAAATTTGGACAAATGATAGATACTCATTATGCCCCAAAAAATGCTTCAACGAGGCCCTGCGCCGACGGCCGCCAGCAGATGATAGCTAGACACAATACCGAAGACCTGGATTTACTGGCAACCATTGTTCTTTGGATCGATCGAGAGTCCGATTGATCCGGTACATGAGAACACCTAGAAGTATTAGTCCTATCACTAAGAATATCGAGGGTCCACCAGGACCTATTGTGCGCTCGAAAAGAGTCAGAAAATTGAAAATGTAAGCATGACGGTCGGCCAGACGCACCATTGTTCACCATTCCGTGTTTTCAGGCACCCGAAACTAAGACAAGCGTCTAGATCTTGACATCTGGCAATTGAAGAAGGTCGTGGATGATCTCCTCGACAGGCGAAAGTACCATGAAGTGGTCTAGAGTTGCGTCAATGAGTCCAACCGGGCGAAGACCGCTCATTGGCACGGTTTCATGTATTGTCACTCCCAATCAGAAAAAAAAACCTACCAGATCTTAATAGAACGTCTGTGGGTCGCCGCCTCTGCTCGGGTACCGGCTACGCTCTGCGCAGTGCCAAGGACCTCCGGTGCAGGCAACAGCCTCGGAGCTGCGCATTTGTGCCTGCAGAGGGCAAAGGTACGGTAGAGCACGAGCCGCCATGGGAACAGTCGGGAGGGAAACGGCGCCGGAGGGCTGCCGTGCTTCAGGTGCGCTCGACATTGCCAAGTCTGGGAGGTTGGAAGTTGGTTGGAGAGAGAACCGTATAAGTCCAAAAATCTCACCAGTCAGGCCTGCCAGGCCTCATGACGGATGCAGGTAAAACAGACAGGAGAAATGTGGAAGGGTGGTGTCAATCAAATCAATGTTTTCGACTCGTCAATGGGGAGGTCATGAATTTCTAATTATTGCCAGTGCGCACGCGCACGTCCCGTCCGCCGCCCAGCATCAAAGACCTTTTGGAAAAGTACAATGGTCTACAACACGTTCACAACACGACTATAGGAGAAATAATAAAAGTATTTTCGTGCTTTGTTTCGAGCTAAGCGACGAGCGTGAAAATGTAAGGAAACATCCTTCTGCGACGTGTACATGTTTCGGAAAGGGAAAGTCCTTGATAGCGACTCTAGTTCCTCTGAACTCGCTCAGCACCCGTCGTACCCCAGCCAGTTTTGAGAACGTACTTGGATTGCAATTTGTGTCTGTAAATTTGTCTCTCGGCTTTGTCATTCTCTGGCCATTTTGAACGATCACTGAGAGCGGCATCAAAGAACGCGATTGTAGCTACGTGGTCCTTTAATTTGGACATCCCATCATTATACTGTTCGCAATATTGTGTCCTCAGTATAATGGCACTTTTGAGGGGATCGGTGTTATCCAACGCCGACCGTACATTGCGGTATTCTTCCTTATCCCTTTCGGTGGGCTCTGCGTAACGGAACTTGAACAATCCAGCCAGATCACGGAGGAGCTGAAGCATAGGGAGATGAACGATTTTGGCGTCTTGCAAAAATGATTGCCCCTTCAAGAAGTCCTTCTTGCCTCCGCCGCCCTTCTCCATAAAAGGCTGGGATCAAGAACGTTTTCCAGAAATGGCGCCACCGGAGATCTCTCGCCGCAAACGCCCGAATACATCACGATTGTCCACAGCACGACGTAAAGTGACGACTCGAGATCATCCACGAAGTCGTGCAGAGCATTTGGCTCACCCATCAGTTTAGCGGACATGAATTGCCAAGTACCCTAAAAGGACCATATTCGGAGTTAGCTTGATCATAACTAAAAGAAATAGTCTTTGCTCACAGTTCGTCTTCCACGTCTCACGATCGGGTTTGAAATAGACGATGACACGGGTTTCGACATATCCCAGTCAATGAGCCATCCTTTTCCCTCGGGATCCATGACGATATTTCCAGGACTGATGTCACGGTGAGATACCTGCAACTTCATACGCGTGCTTGTGGGCTAAGCAGCGATGTATTACTGTATTAGTGTTTAGTGTGGTCCAGCACCATGAAAACTCACCAATGAGTGCATCTCGCACAGCAGATACCATTTCATATGAACTGCTGTATTCCACGAGGCGACATCCGACAATATCCAAGCAGAGACGGTGATGCCGATGGGGAATAATATGCGTCCCCAAACCCGGACCGAGAAATCTTGACATAAATATCGGTCTTTGTAGTATGTCGATTGATATCTCCTGATGCAATGCAACGAGGAACATGGCAAACGTTAGCGTTGTTAAGTGTCTTGTATATCTTCCCCTCTTGCTCGATATCTGGCATATCTATCCTCCACGAGTCCTTTAGAATAACCACTTTCCGCTCCAAAGAATCATAGGCCTTGAAGATGCGGGTGGCGCGCCCTACGAGTGTATATAGCGTTGCCTCAGGGGTATATGTAACAAGTGGCGATTACCATGGGGTCAGGGACTGAAAGTTTGACAAGGGGGACTGTCTCGTCCAACTGCAAGATGTGGTGGCCGCAGATTTCTC
>JAGKRU010000078.1:43153-170350 GCA_022884055.1 Russula griseocarnosa | reverse complement strand
ATCCTTTTCTGTGGTGGACAGCACATGGACGATTATTCGTGGGGCAATTATAGTTATCCATTCGCCAACACGTGGACACTTCCTGCCTCTTCTGACTGCCAACGCATCACTCCGGAACCTACGGACGGATCCTCACCGGCGTACGTACAAGACGACAAGCTTCCAATAGGTCGTACTATGGGCCAATTCATCGCTCTTCCGGATGGCACATTACTCGTTATCAATGGTGCCCAAAACGGTACCGCTGGCTATGCGAAAAACACGCTGACGGTTGCACAAAATGCCATGCCATTTGGGAGTCACTCGCCGCTGCCCCTGTGGGTCAGCCTGCAATCTATAACCCCAATGCGCCGGCCGGCAGTCGATGGTCGACAGCGAACTTGGGTTCTTCTAACATTCCTCGGCTGTATCACTCATCAGTCTATTGCTTCCGGATGGTTCCGTTATGGTCGCAGGTTCTAACCCGAATATCGATGTCAATCTCACTACGATATTCCCTACAACATATACTGCAGAGTATTATTATCCACCTTATTATTCCGCCGCACGACCTGTGCCGCAAAACATCCCGAAGACGCTGTCATACGGCGGGCAATCCTTTGATATCACTATCCCTTCGACTTCTTATTCTGGTGCTGCAAATGATGCCGCGGATAATACGACAATATGGTTGATCCGCCGGGATTCACAACGCACGCGATGAACATGGGCCAACGGACCCTGCAGCTGAACCACACATACACAGTAGAGTCCAACGGGACAATTATTCTCCACACCGCACAACTTCCGCCCAATCCAAACTTATTCCAACCTGGGCCGGCTATGTTGTTTGTAACGATAAACGTATCCCCAGCAACGGGACATTCGTGACCATCGGAAATGGGCAGTTCGGTGACCAGCCCACCGGTGCCGTCGCTGTGCTTCCCACCAACGTGCGTAGTAGCTCGGCATCCGGATCAGCACCAGCAGCTCCTCAAACAGTGGCAGTAATGGCGGTTCCTCCCACACGGGTCTTATCATTGGTGCCGTTGTTGCCGGGATTGCTGCTGTGGGCGTTGTTGGTGCAGTTTTTGGTATTTGCCTTGCCCGGCGGCGTCGTCAGCCGCCGTCGCTGGCTCGGGTCAGACATACCCTACATCTGGTGCAGGGCTGTGGGTTTGCGGGACTGAGATCGCGTAGCTCTGATTCAAGTGCATTCGTACCCTTCCGTCAAAGCAATCAGAGCGAGGCCGCTTTGATGCACTCGCCGTATCGCGATCAGTTTGAACCACGGCCGAGCTCGCAATTCGCTCAGAGCTCCGAGTTCGACCCATATCGAGACGGGTACCCTATTCCCTCGGGCACTCCTCGATGACGGGGATGGGTAGCGATAGGCGACGGTTGAACGTTTGACATGAACTGTTGTGACGGGTCTGATTCTGTAACTATTACCTGTCCCCACTGTTCCATCCATTCTTATATCCTGCTGTTCATTCTGCTTCAATCTGACGTTCACCTAACTATAATGTGGTCTGAAGACCAAGCGGACTAACCAACTTTTTACTCTCATTTCATTCTGGGCATTCTTTAGAGCGTCTACACAGCTAGGCTGTTACTTTGGAATGTAGAAAATGATAACTACCAAAGGATTGAAGTTATGCACCTTACATACGAGAGATCAAAGTCTATGGTCTATGGTGGAACCTGTCCAGCGCGGAGGCCGCTCAGTACTCTCAGACATTGACCTTCCGTTCGCAACCGATCGTGCCTGGGCCTGTCGTAGAGTAAGTGCCTCACGTGCTGCTGTCTGGTAGGGTCGACCGTTATGAGGCAAAAGTAAAAAGAACATTACAATAAGAAATTCAACTCACAGTTCTAGGGTCAATCACATTTTTTCTCTGCTTCCGCAGGAATCTAATGCAGACAGATGAGCGCGTAGGCTTACAGACTAAAGATAGTTCACCAACTGCTTAAGCCTTTTGTCTTTACCATGCGTCTTACGCTTACCCTGCCCCGCACGGGGCGTTTTGATGGGTTGCTGCCGCCAACTGAACTGTCCATTACTGCTTCATCTTCACTCGCATCCTCCGTTTCATCAGCCTTCCCTTGAATATGCAAACGGTGAAGACGCGGCTGTCGAGCGAACGAAATAATGTCTTGGTCGGTGCCTTCCGTAAGCTGGCGCTCGGGGGCAAACCCGCCGAGAAATTCCGGATCAAGTGCAATCATGTCTGGTTGGATCTAGTCCTGCAATTAGCACCACTCGTTAGACTCCATGCGCGGGGAACGGAACCTTATCTAGCAGTGATTTGATCTCGCGCTCGCGGCGTGCCTTCGAACCCTCAAATGGATCTGCCTCAGAGCTGTCAAAGTTGGGTTCACCAGCGCCTGGGACCAGTATGCATGAGATTCCCGAAGCATGCCCAATTGCAAGGATATCCTGGAATGGGCAGAACGCGAGGGAAGTATGGGGTTTCGCAGATTGGGGATGCGTCAGATATAGTGGAGGTGGAGAGGGCGCAGGATTGGGAGAATACACTGATGGCGTGGAATACACCTTGCAAGGTTGGAAGGGTTATAATGACACGTAACTGGAAGCCGAAGGTGGTACCCACGTTTACTGCACCTCCGGATGCTACGGCGAGGCATCCCCGCTGACTCCACGCTAAGGTAGCATGCCCCCACGACTGCTCCAAGACCGTAGGGCATCCTTCCAGCTGCACAGTCCATAACTTCACGATACCGTCCATGCCTGCAGTGGCCATGTAGCGACCGCCAGTGCTTTGGTCCATGGAGACACTGGAAACTGGTCCGAGATGCGCCAGTAATCGCACTGCCGGATGCGGGAATTCGGGGTCCAAAGAGTTACAGTACCGTTCTGATGGCCGAGATGTATGACCGCATTGTGCTGGTTCTGGGTCATGGTGACACATGCTCCGAGCTTGGTGCGATGTTCTGCGACAAGTTGGCCTGTTGAGATGTCTTGATACTTCAAATAGCCCGGATTTCCCTGTCAATGAAGGTGAACCAACCACACGTCATTATAAACCACAAATTACACACAATGGTGGCAAGAAGCCAATGGAATGGAAGGTATTCCAAGCGTGTGGTTCGATGTGGGATTTTAGCCTATGAAGTTCGACGCCGTCACGATCATAGATAAATACATATTTCTTTTGGGCGACGGCGTATTGTGAATGATCCTGCAAGAAACTGGAGACAATAAGCCCATATTCGAACAAGTAAGGGGTAGGACATACGTGATATCTCGACAGGTTTCCTGTAGCTGTAGTTCGGAGTGCATAGTCCCGGTCTGCCAGTCAAAAGCAGCGATATGACCTTTTTGCCCAACGACTGCCATATGTCTGCCGTTGCGAGTATATCTGGCACGGTAGGACCGCCATTGAGGATGAACTCCTTCCGTCCACGCGCCGCCTCGATACCTATAGACTTGACTATCTCATCTTGAGATATTCGCCACGATCTGTCCATATCCTCTTCCATTTCCACCTTTCCAGCACTGTTCGGTAGAAGAAGTTCCGCATCTCGAAGTAGAGCTTTCCCTCTTCCGGTATTGGCGGACTGGCGTTGCAGAGTCGTTCGGAGCTTTTTATTGGCTATGTGATTGTACTTGCGTATTGTTTCTGGACAGGTTCAGTGGGCCTTATGGATTTTGGGAGTGCCGTGCTGGCTTTCGAGATGAGCGAATCCATGGCAGACTTTTGCTTCACGTCACGACTTCGCTCTGATTGAGCGTTCGGTGGACTCTAGCCGGGCCGACAGCGCGAGCTAGCCGTAGGCCATTATATAGGTACGCCTCGTTAGACTTAGACTAATACTTAGACTAAAACTGTACATCTGCGATGGTCTCGGGATTCCAGTCTGGATAATCCGAGCTCAACTCATCCAAAGGGCCAACAAGTCCTCCACCCAACCCCCAGTCAAGCTGCAGGACCGACGCAACGTCTGCAGGGTTCTTCGATATGGCAGCCCTCAGCTCTGCCTCCGACCGATACGTCACGTTCAGCTTTTTTCCCGTCCTTTCCTCGTACTCCTTAAAAATTTGGTTAAGGACTACCAGCGAGCCTCGTCAGTCATCAATCTCCTGAAAAGTCACATATGCTTCTTACCTTACGCTCAGCCTCGATGCGGATGATCCGCCGTTCTAGCTTTGAGGGTGGTAAGTTAGTGAGCGCGTACGCAACAAACCGGCCAATGTCCCGTTGCGTCGTGAACGAGTTGACCGCATTTCCATCTAGGCCAACAGTAACGTTGCCACTCTTGAGATCCAAGCCGAGCAACCTAACTCCTCTAGTCAGCTACGCGAGGCTCACCAACCACGAATTAGACTAGGCGCATACGGAATAAACACAAAGTCCGAGTGTGGACCCGTGAAGAAAAGAGCATATGGGAGATCCAGCTCCTTCAGCTTGCGATGAACGGACTGCTTGATCGCGAAAACACCCTCGAGGTTCTCGCGATCCGTAGCGTCACCGAACTCGGAGGGCACGAACAGCTTCACACCTGCGGCTTTTGCCTGTTCTGCGAGCAGGTGCTGTGCCCGGAGAACCGCTGGGTTACTATTGAGCGTAGAAATCACAACGTCCGCTCCGGTAATGGCGTTCTTCAACGACTCCGCTGAACCATAGTCCACGGTCGTAATTTTGGCCCAGCGTTCTTGTTTTCGTCTAGTTTCCTCGAATCCTGACGACGAAGGTGAGCCGATATATTGAGAACAGTCTAAAACTTACAGAACGGGTAAGGATGGATGGTCACATTGTTGATTTTCCCGGCATTTTTCAGCTGCAGGAGCTCCTGAGTAATATGACTGCCCACGGTGCCCGAGCCAGCTATGACGAAGTTTCTGAAGCCAGACATGAGGTTTGTAAACGAGCAAGATGAGGTGGCAGAATATAGACGAGAGTCCTTTATACGACTTGCTTTCTCACTACCACAGTCGGTGATCGGGCATCAACTCGGAGACAGCTTGATGATGTCATGCTTGTGCGGCACTGCTTACACATGGCGAAAGAGAGATACGTTCCATCAGATGCACGTAGGAAAGACTCTATTAGTAAGTAATCTAGCAAATAATTGGTTATTGTCGATTCTCCGGTTCGCGTGCCAACTGGCGTTTGCTTCGGTTCCTGGGTCGCACTTTGGAGTACCATTCCCAAGCAAGTCGCACAACCTCCCCATCGGGATCGTATGGTGTAGGGATTTCTGAGTAACCGGACGCGCGGTGGGATGTCGCACGTAAACCACGGAGCACGTCACGAAGGAGACCTCAAGATAAGCAGGCACAAATATGAATGGAGATGCGTAAGCGGGAAGATTGAATGGCGTAAGATCCTCGTCGCTGACCGAGCCCGAGTGAGCTTGAAAAGATCCTGCTTTTTGGGGTGCTTCAGTGGGGACCGACTTCTCAGTTCGGAGCTCCTCCGCTACTAGCTCTTCCGAAGACGTCTCGGCACTTGGGGCCTTCGGTCGGAGAAAAGAAATGACTTTTGGGTCGACAGATACCATGTCTCCTGGTGCGAGGCGGGTGTTCGCGTTTGAATGCTACCAGCAGTTTAGTTGAGAGGATACGAAGACGACGACGACGTACTTCTTCCCGTTGAGTAACACCTGTCCGTGTATAACCATCCTCCGTGCATCGTAAACGCTGTGCGCTAGGCATGCGCGAAAGATGACCACATCTATGCGACGCTCAACTTCCGAAAACATCAAGCTGCCAACTGGGTGTAGTTCCTCCTGGTCTTCCCCGTCAATCTCCTTGCGCTGGACTTTTGCATCCTCTTCTACTGCTTTTGGTAATTTTGCCCATTTGCTTAACTGCGTCGTATGATCATCCGTTTGTCCGCGCCGTGAACGCACGTCAGGGAGAGTGGCGGGTAGGTACCAACGCTTAAATTTTCCTCGTTGATAAAGTCACCGTGATAAGCACGAACGAGACGCTTCGCGATCCAACGCTGCTTGAAGACGATTTGTGTGAGCGGGTGAAATCCGTCTCTTTTGCAAGTTCGCCGAGAGAACGTCGCCATAGGTTGTAGAGGTTCCCGTGCGTCCAACTCTACACGATAAATGCGAATGAGTGATGGTGTAGTGATGAGGGACGAGGGAATAGTACCATGCGAGGAGGGCCCTCTTGAAATTGTAAATGTTGAGGTCTCGCATCGTTGAGTGAGTGCAAGCAACAAGACGCGTGCCCCGCGCTACGCACTCTCCTCTTCGATGGACACATTCACTCCTCGACCACGCACAGTCGGACGCAAGAACAACCTGTCTTTGTCAACAAAAGAGTATGCTAAATTGCAATACATCGCTCAGCCCAACTCCCTCTCCAAATAATAATCGTTCACTGTCAGGTACCGGGACTATCGCTCTGCTCGGAGGAACAGACTCGACTAGCGGGCGAAGAACAGACCAACGGACGTGTATCGCCATCTGCTGAATTACGATGGAGAGGTGCGTCGATGTGATTCTTGCTGCTCCGTCGGCTTTGCAGAGCTTCGCCCAGAACCTTCCTTCATTTCGGAGGAATCATTCGTTCGCGCACCTCTCAATTCGCGTATCATTTCTGGAACAACCACTGCAAAATCAAAATCGAAAGAAAGGCCAAGGAGGAGTCTCTGGATTCATTTCCCTTGGAAGTGCAAGAAGCGATGATTCTTGAGGATCTCCTCTTCGTGCTCATGGTATGTGTCCCACCGCCTCTTAACTTTCGCTCTCTTTGGACGCGGTGAATAGGGTATCGAAGGAACCCACATCACATATCACGAGGATTACTCGCCAGAAGACGATGATGCCCTACAGGGCGTTCGATTCGCGGCCTCGAATCGGTTAGGTACGCGTTACCTGAGGTCTAGATTTTCCCCTCGCCAACTCCTGAACTTTTCCTAGACCCATCACTCCGCGATCTAGTCGAAAGAGTTCTTCCGCTCGCGACATATTACACCGCAATTTCATCGTTTATCGAGTTTCGCAGTCATCTCGACTTTGGGCGGGTCAATCATGCGCTCTGTGCTGCCTTGCGTGAAATGCTCAAGGTGTGTCTACACGCTTCACAGAAGCTCTCAATAAATTCCCTAGACAATGCGGCCATAGGATTACCAGACTCTTCTTTCCCAACTTGAACACACCTTCAACACCTCCCCGCTGTTCTCTCTTCAGAAACTCTGGTTCTACGTCCACCCTACTCTCCATACACTGTCACTTCTCTATCAACTCACCACCGAGCTGGTAGCGACAGAAAATCCCGACGGAGACAGCTCATTATCATCTGGAGAAGACGATGAGGATGCCGCCCGGAATGAGGCACTTGGTCTCGGGGGTGCAAAACTCAAGGCGGTCCTGTCTGAAATTGAAGCAGGTTCAGCCGGAACTACCGTCAAAGGCGGGGAAGTTCTTTCTATTCTCCACACAAGGATGCAACATACTGCAGGTGACCCCGCAGCACGCGCCCTATATGGTAAACTTTTGCGTGCAGCCGGCCGACCATACGTAGAAACGCTTCAGCAGTGGACACGTACAGGCACTCTCACAGATCCATACGAGGAGTTTTGTGTCAAAGAAAGTCGGTTTATCAACCGCGGGACACTAGAAATGGATTACACGGATGAGTATTGGGAACGACGATATACAGTGAGTTCCTCGTTAACATCGTATTGTGATGAATTGACCTAAGCTGCCCCACAAGCTGCGTGACGGCTCAACACTCGGCTCGTTGAACAAACGGAGCCAAGCGGGCGTGCCTCCGCCAAGGACTTGAGCGGGGGTTTACCTGGGGAGCGTGTATTCCTCCGTTGCTAGAAACTGGAAACATAAAGTCTTGCTTGCTGGCAAGTATTTGAACGTGATTCGTGAATGCGGAATAGAGGTACAGAAAGTCACTAACCTACACGATGATGACTTGGCCATGGACGACGAACGGTCAGTGTTTGCCTTATATTATTGCTATAGCATATACTCAATCTAAGCTGAAAAAGCTTTTACAAGTTATCGAGGACGACTATTCATATGCAAATCGCACGCTTCTTCAGCTCCTGTTGCGCGACCAAGGTCTCGTCCCGCGACTCAACTGTCTCAAGCGCTGTTTTTTCCTCTCCCATTCGTTCTACCTCACACACTTCCTCGACCTCTCCCATACAGAACTGCGCAAGACCGCCAAGGCTGTGTCTCTCGTGAAGCTTCAGAGCTTGCTTGACCTTGCGCTCGGTACAGACGCGCACGGCGACGATGCTTCTTTTCGTGAGGATGTACGGGTGACGATGGCCACGACCGGTCTATACGAATGGCTCCTCCGCATCGTCAACGTCAGCGGTGTCATTGGCGACGACGGAGACTTTTCTGGGGACGGTGTGCACGACGAGCACCATAAAAAAGGAAAGGAAAAGGACGAAAAAAAGCCCATGCTAGGTCCGTCTCAGTCTCTCGCATCCCCACCCTGGGGACTTATACCGTTCATCGCACCCGCAGCCATCGATGCTCTCCAGCTCGATTTCAACGTCAAGTTCCCTCTCTCGCTCGTAATTTCGCGCAAGACCATTCTTCGCTACAGCTTCTATTTCGCTTCCTTCTTCACCTCAAGCACGTCGAGCAGGCACTTTCCGCTATGTGGCTCGAAGCAACAGGCCGGTGTGGCGGCGCACGGACGTACCGCCCGACTTTGCCACTTGGCGTCTCCGTTTATTCGTGCTGCGCGCGCGGATGCTCGCGTGGGTACAGCAAATACTTCGTTTGTCACCCAGGAAGTGCTTGAACCGAACTGGCCGCTCTCGAGGCGAAATTGTCAAAAGTGGTCACGGTCGATCAACTACTGCGCGATCACGTCGACTTTCTCGACACGTGCATGAAGGAATGTATGCTTACGAGTTCGAAATTGTTGAATGTAAAGCCACGGTTTATCTCCCTCCATTGTGAAAAAAAAAATCCACTTTCTGACTTTGTTACCCACGCAATAATAGGCGTCTCCAAGCTTATCGTGACGTGCTCGACATTCGCCTTGTACACAACCTCTTTTACGAAAGATGCAAATAAGGCACTCGTCGCGGCGGAGACTCCCGAGGGCGATGGCGGGGCGAAGAAGCGTCGCGACTTTCTGGTCAGATTTGAAACGAATTTCAATCATTGGCCAATGTACGCGACCAAAGGATCGTTGGAGTATAGTTATTGGAAGGTGTCAGAGGTAGCATAGCATTCGCTCCTGAGGCGGGGTATACTCGAATAATCTGCCCCGGCATGTCGGGCAGTGGAGTCTCGGCATTAGTAACAGGGTCCCAAAGAACTATCAGTAGTCGGTAGTTAGAAGGGTCGATCAAACGGGAATAACAGCTTGACTCAACTGGTTGAATAATTGGCCTGAACGAACATCTTGCCGGAGGGCATGAGATATGTCAAGGCGTATGAATTCAGTCCGCTAGTTTTAACCATGAAATTCATGACTTGAGGAGATTGCGATACAGAAGGGAAAAATTCATAGGTTGGCTCAGCGGCACCACCTTCGTACGCAGGGTCCGTGTTGGGATAGTTGCGATTGATGTAACCACCAGCGACGAAGCCACCCATCACTACGACTGTTCCATTGGCTAGGGATTCCGCTGCAGGATACCAGCGTCGCTTGGCTAGCTGGGTACTATTGTCGGCAAAAGTACACGGGGTACTTTCATCACACGAGTTGAAGATACGGATAGCCCGCGTGCCATCGTAGTCCTGATAGGTTGGATCAAATGTCGTAGTTGAACCAGAAGCAGAGTTGTCGCCACCAGGACCAACGGCAGTATTTCCACCAAAAAGAGCGTAAGAACCATTAGGAAGATGCATGCCGGCAGCGCAGAAAGCATTGGTCTCGATATCTATGGGTGTTGCGGTACGCGAATGTATGTCCCTGTAACCAGCGGTTTGTGAAAACCGTAGAAACCGAAAGGAAGAACTACCCACCAGATGGACGCATATTGGGAGTGACCATTAATCTGCCGGGCATTGCCTTCCACTTTGTCGAGGATGTAGACCTTGTCGGGGCTAACAACAAACATCTGGAGATGGCTGTATGAGAGGACTGAGATGGAAGTCGAGCCCTTTTACGCACCATCATAGCGCTTACTTGGGTATCGCCTACTGTTTGAAAGGAGCCCGAAAGCCCAGCAAGAACCGGAGCGGCGGTAAATAGGGCGAGGAATGAAGGTATAAGCATTGTTAATAAAAAAAAAGGTGAGAAAAGTCCAGTGAGGGAGCGACAGCGACAAGAGTGCGCTACGGCAAATGAAAGAAAGACAAAAAAAGCGTATTGATCGATGGGTATGAGTGGGTGAAAGACCGGCAGGGGGTATGGGAGCGGAGAGGAGAGAAGGGAGAGGAGAGAGGTTGATTGATGGCTGTGCTCAACTCGGATGAGAGAAGAACAATGTCACTGTCACCACCTGCGTCACAGGCACCTTCATCGGATATAAATAGATTGATAGCAAATAACTAATAAATAAGTCACCTCCTTTTTTAATATCTATTTATATACCATTACCAAGTAGATGATAGATGATACGGGTGCGGTGATAAGACCGCTACTACTGTAAGAGGTCTAATAGTGCCCGTAAACAGTCTCCTCGGAGACGTGCCGGTAAATAGATTTACAGTAACTTACAGCTATTTATTAGCTAATTACCGACAATAATCTACCTAACCAAAAGGCGCTCGTGGGTGTGAGTTCCCGAGGCTTTGCCACAACCACTCCCGTGTACGGTCCAGACCGTTCCAGCTGGATGAAAAACTTATAGCCGGGTATTCGGCATAGCCACTTTAAGGGTGGCAGTATGATAAACAAACGAAACGAAGATGATATTCTAGTCCCTGGGTTAGAAACAGGTTAGCGCAGGTGAGTGATATGTATGAAGGTACACGGTACACAGTATATTATATCTATTAGAGGTCGAATACGTGTAAATCATCTCTGTGCCAGCAAAGTTCAAGCTGACTCTAACACATCCTGAAGTGCCTCACTCAAATGCTTATCCTTAAGTTCGTCAATCAGCGTTTGCAATCCGCTGCCCTCCATGATGGCCTCGCAGGAAACCATGCTGCCCTTCCCCAACCGGTGATCGGTCACACGATCCTGTTTTCGTACGGTAAATGAAAAGTTACTTGACACACCTACGGATACATACCTGTGGGTAATTATAAGTCCGAATTTTCTCGCTGCGGTCTGCTGTCCGAACGAGGTTCCTCCGTGTTGCCCGTCGATCAGCCTGGTCCTGCATTAGTTTAAGGTCCATGAGCCGCGCCCGCAAAACTTGTAAAGCCCGTCTTTTATTCTATGTGTAGAATGAAGCGCGAACTTTCCGACTCGATCCTAAGACGCACCTGATGTTGACTTCGTTCGTCCTGCATCGAGACGGTGATCCCAGTGGGTACATGGGTGAGGCGTACAGCAGATTCTGTTCTGTTAACGTGCTACGATTGCACACGCTCGGCTTATTTCTCCATGCAGAAACGGGAAAATTTCCGAAGACGTACTTGACCACCAGCACCGCGCGAGCGCATGACCTCGACTCGAACATCATCAATTTTCAAAAGATCATCTGTCCTGTCAGACCTTGGTTCTTCGGAGAGAGGTAACACCTGTAGACATGGGTCACAGATTCAGACGAAAGGTGTACGTTTACTCACGACAGCCGCAACTGTACTCGTATGTAAACGGCCACTGGCTTCGGTAGCAGGCACCCGCTGCACACGGTGCACGCCGCTTTCCCAGCGTAACGTTTCATACGCACCGGAACCATTCACCTCGAGGATGACGTCCTTGAATCCTCCACTGTCGCTCTCGGAGCTCGCTAACACAGTCGGTCTCCAACCATTCAGCCGGGAAAAACGCCCGTACATCCTCAAAAGCTCCGCGGTGAACAGAGAGGATTCGGAGCCACCTACACCTGCCTTGAGCTCAACAAGGGCAGATAGTCCCTCAGTCTCTGAGGACGGGAGAAGAGCATTCGGAAGGTCATGCACAAGGAGCGAGCGTAGGTTCCCAAGGAGATTGTCGGTCTCGACAGTGGCAAGGTCGAGAAGCTCGGGAGAATCAAAGAGTTGTAAAGTATCTTCATATGTCTGCTGTAACGGATAAATAGGTGCACGAAAGACTAAAGGACTTGACTGACGGATTTCAGAGTACGGAAATGCTCCAGTGTCATCCGTACGTTTCTGGTCCCTTTGTATTTGCGCACTCCTTCTGCATCTCCACGGGATTCGTCTGCATGGGTTTCCTTGTATACATCTAAGATGCAAGTCACTAGGCTCTTGGTGAAACCCATACCAAAGCTCGGTCATGAACAGTTGATCTGTCCAAGTACCTAATCAAGGATGCATTCTCATGAAGGAGCTGCTCGTATGCAAAGATGGCCTCTGACTTCTTAGAGTAACATAACGAAGAATGCGTGAGGCTTCGGCGCGTTAAAACAAACTGATGGGATGGGAGACAGATGCACCGTCGTAAAAGGAGCATTCAAGTTTCTCGGTCCGCTTTACGGGTGACACGTGGCCCGGATTGCTGTTGGTGGCCTGAGCGGCGCTACTGAATCCTAGCCGTGGTACAGTGATGGGGGGAATAAGAACTGATGAATTACTAAAGAGTGAAAGTGAAGGGGCAGAAATGTGCTGTATGTCACGTGCTCGTAAGCACTTCACGTGGTGTCGTGACTTCGACGTAAGTGACAGATGTACAGCTGGACCGTTGCTGTACAACCGGACTCAACTGATCTATCATGAGTTTCGATGGATTACAGGATATAAAGACTGAATCGGCGACATCTGAGTAGGGCGGCTCCATGACCGTGCGATCTATACTTAATTCCGTCTAGGGTCCAGCCAGATAACAAGACCCGTCGATATGATCGTCAACTTAGGTGCGCTCCTAAGCCTGTTTTCATGTCTTCCCGAAACTGAAATCGAATAACGTCCCCAGACTCTGGGCTGCAACGGGACAGTCTGCTTTGGAATCCGCACGCGTTCTCGTCATTGGTGCCAGTGCCACTACGACTTCTATCATAAAAAATCTCGTGCTCCCAGGGATCGGCCACATCACTCTTCTCGACCATGGTGCCGTCTCTCCGGCTGATGCAGGGAACAACTTTTTCTTCGACGGACCGACCAGCATCGGTCGCAATCGTGCTGAAGAGGCCGTTCGTTTCCTGGCAGAACTTAACGACAGTGTCAATACCCACGCAGACACTCGGGATGTTGCGGATGTCCTTGCCTCTGATCAATCTTACTTCCTTGGCTTTTCTCTAATTATCACGCATAATATTGCTCCCGTACTTTTGACACGACTGGCCACCCTTCTTTGGGGCAACCCCTCTTCTCCGCCCCTGATCCCGGTGCGTTCTGCAGGCTTTCTCGCTGAATTTTTTGTGCAGTTCCATATCCATGAAAGTTCGTGTATTTTCCCTAACGTTGTGGCGATGAGTGATCGAATGTTCTATGTAGTCATTGAGAGTCATACAGAAATATCACCATCACTTCGCATTGACAAGCCATTCCCGGCTCTCCTCCAAGCAGCTCGGGCATTCGATTTTGACGCGATGGACACGACGGACCATGGGCATATCCCTTACGTATACATTATTGTTCGGGCCCTGGACGATTGGAAAAAGGCGGTACGTTGTCGTTGTCCACGTCGCATGCCTGGTTCAAACGAATTCCAACGCTTAGCACAACGGGCTGCCGCCTCAGACTCACGCGGAAAAGCAAGAATTCAGGTCAATTCTAAATGCCCAAAAACGTAACCCAGACGAAGAAAACTTTGACGAGGCCATAGCCCAGGCCTACCGCGCATGGACTCCAACAGTTATTCCACCTCATCTTGTCGAGCTTTTCACCGACAAGACGATACCCTCGACTCCCTTTGGACACCTTCTCGCAGCGCTTCGGTCGTTCACGGAACGGTCGCCGCACGTGCTTCCCCTTAGTGCTACTTTGCCTGACATGAAGAGCGATACTGAGAGTTACGTGCGCCTGCAGAATCTCTACCGTACGCAAGCTGCAGATGAACGCGAGCAGTTCCGTGCACTTTTGGGCGTTCCTGCCCAGAACGAGCTCGTTGATCTGTTCGTTAAAAATGCCCACGGCGTACACTTACTCAAGGGTGCTTGCTACGGCGTGCTAGACGCTGCACCAGAGAAACTCAGTAAGTCCATCACGCTATGACTCATGCAGGTGGCAAGTTCTTAAACAATTCAGTTACGCATCTCAGTAATCTGACGCGGGAAACGGCCACGCACCTAGCATTTTTTGCGCTTGACGCATGGCGGTCATCCCCTCCTAGGCAAACTGGTAGGCCCATCGAGAGCGAGCTACGCGAGCATATTGCATCCTTGATCCCCAGTACGGAGCATGGTGAAAAGGAGATCTCAGACGCTGTCGGCGAGATGTAAATTTTGCCCTTTCTCCGACGACATGTGCTGACAGGGAACATAGCGTTCGCGCACCAACTGCTGACCTTCCAAACGTCGCTGCGTTTCTGGGAGGGATAGTGGCACAAGAGGCAATAAAGATGATAACAAGGCAGTACATCCCTGTTAATGGGTACTGCGTTATTGACCTTGTCGATACTTGGACTGGTGTACTGCCGTCGTGATGTGCGGATAGGGAATGGGTATACATCTACTATAAGAGCGTGTAGAGTATAACAGTGTAAGTAGTTACTGGGAAGACTACAGGAAGGCGAAAAAAAACATAAACGGTGTAACAAGCTATGTCAAATCGATTATATCGTTGTAAACATCTCTCAGAACCGGTCGGCCTCGCAAAAGCCCAACACTCGAGTTGAATCGCCTTCTCTTGCTGCTTTCCCTGTCCTGTAGATCCTTCTTCCTATCTTCTTTCTCAGGTTTTGGATTCGCTACGCAATCATGGTGCGGGTGCTCAGTAGAGACACCATTGGGAAGAGAAAGCGCCCGTGCATGTGCCTCGTGAGCATCTCTTGGGAGCCGGACTATCCAGCCTTCGCCTTCCATAAGTTGAAAAAAAGACTCGAGAAGTGAAGTCCGGGCGAGTGTTGAGCGTGAACCAAATATGACCAGCTTCGAGCGAGCCCTCGTGAAAGCGACATTCATGCGCCGCCAGTCCTTCACAAGGTCGCCGGTCTTCAGTCGCTGTTTGTTAGCGCACAGGCGAAAAAGAAGAGAGAATAAACGTACTGTGCCCTCTTCATTTGAGCGAACCATTGACATAATGATGCAATCCTTATCTCGTCCCTGACTACGGTCGGCTGTGAGGATCTCCACATCTGGTCGACTGCTCAGTAAATGCGAGAGCAGCTTTATCTGTTGCCTGTATAGCGTAACTATGCCAATCTGTTCTGCGTGGATGCCACTGCGGAGCAAGCATTCTGTAAATTGTTGCACAAGCACCGCTTCCGTCACATTCTGTACAAGATCCCCCACTTGTGACTCTATGGCAGGGATATAGTCCGTATCCACGAAGACGGCTTTTCGGCTACACGGAAGAGGTCAGAATTAGAATAATATTTTAAAGCGAATGTTTTTGCCTTGGAAACATGAGTTCTTTCATCCAACACGGATCTCCGCAAGATGAAGTCAAGGTGTGAAACGATTGGACGAACGCATTGTTTGGCAGGATGAGGCTCTGATTCGCAACTTTCTGATTTCCGCAGGTTAGGCGATCATTGTAGATGAGCCTGTTGGAGAGGAGCATGATATCTGAGTTCATGCGATATTGTTGTGTGAGCTCGACAACCGCATGCGGGTGAGCTTCCGAAAGCCGACGAAACAAAGATACGTCTAGGCCACCCTTTCTCGCCTCGCGATTGCGTACCTGTATACCGGTATGTGTCAAAACATTGAACATCATTACGGCACCAAAAAAAACCCTTACCAACGGGGGGAGCTGATTATGATCACCCACAAGCACGAACTTCTGCGAAAAACGCAAGGGACCGAGGCACGTTGGCAATGTGATTTGTGAGGCTTCATCGACAATACAATAATCAAAAATTCGGCGCGAAAATAACTCGCTATTGATGATTAGCCGGGGCTTCTCGAAAATAGCTTCGGGCTTACTGGTCAATGGAAAGCGCAGTCGTTGCAACCACCCTTGGTGTCATGATTTGGCGTTCGAACTCCTCAATTGTGGTGGGTTGCCTGCGAGCAGAGAGGTGGTACTGTCTAGACCCAGCGTGGATCTACAATGTCCGTCGATAAGTCTGCGTTATTAGAGATGAGAACAAAACCTGCCTTGTCTATATTCCCGAGCCGTAATATGCCAAAATCTGCGTCATGGAGCTTCGCAAGAATGGTGTCGACGGCAGAGTGAGTATACGCTGAGAGCAGCACGGTCTTGCCCATTTCGACCAACATGCGAATTAGATGGGCCACGACTGTGGTTTTACCCGTACCAGGCATCCCTAGAATCAGAGTGTAATCGCGCGACGAGAGAACTTTCTCCACAGCTAGCATTTGGTGGGCATTAAGGGACCGGGCCAAGACTCGGCAGCGCGACGAAGCGCGCGCTGTAGTCAACAGGTCACTTTCCGTGTCAAAAGCGGGTGGAGCGAGGTCAACCACGAGGCGTAGCCGTGTCGTATCCCCGCCAACATAGAATAAGGCAGCAAGATTTTCTCTTACCCGACCCATTCCAGCGGAGAATTCATCCTTGTCAATGCGAAAGGTAACTGCCATCGTCGTATTTTTCACATTTGACAAGTGGTGAGGTGACTTGCTTAGACGTGCCCGAATTGCCGGGATGTTTATTGTATGATCGACACCGAGGATCACATGTTTAGGGCCGAGCTCCAGAATGAAGCCTCGACATAGGGCGAATAGATCGGGTGCAACAGAAACGGTCACTGCGTCGCCAACATTCATGTGTCCGTTAAGCAAGCTCTCAGCATCTGCATCCATGCGCCTCTGGAAGCGATACGTGAACCTATGAATCTTACTTGTGCCCGGCTGGGCTGGCTCTTCTTCAGAAGACGTGTCCAAAACCATATCCGCGAAACATCGGCCTAATGTCTCTCGTTCTTCTGCGTCGAGGGTCCATAGCTCTTTTTTGAAGCGCATCATATCTTGTTCCTCAAGGACGATGAGTCGTTCCCATGTTCGAAAAAAATCGGCGTGCGCTTGGCTCAGATGCCCTGTCTTTTCGGCATAGATGTCCGCGATCGCCGAGACGTCATCGGTGACGTTTTCTACAGCCTGTCTCCATTACTATCACTCGTTCACATCGGAACGTGAGAGGCACGTACCCGGCGATACAACATACAAGCATCCAAGGCATAGCACCGTCCACATAACCGTTCATTATCTATGGTTGGTGGCAAAAATGACGAGTGACCCTTCAACCGTTGTTGTCCGAGTCCTCTGAAGCGACGGGCCATCCACTCAGCGATCGTGTTCCGCACTGCGACAAGGGCACGTAGTTCAAGTCGGTTAACAGGAACGGATATCACCTCCTCGCTTTGTGTGTAGTACAGCAAACCGAGGTCCACAGAATCGCCGTAGCGTTCCTGCATCAGGAGCGTGTACAACATGGTTTGGGCTCGGTGTTCGAGGCCCGCAACAGCACGACCAGTCTTGATCTCGAAAGGTGCCGGGTGCGTAAATGATGGTCCTTGGTCGCGAACAACGACGGCTTGAACGGAAGCGTCGAGCTTCCCCCTGAGACCATAGGTTGGGGACCAAATATCCTCCTCAATATCATGCAGTGAGCCGATTGCTAGTACTGCCGTCTCCCCATTAGCCGCGCGAGTGTCAGATAGTATGGCTTCTGGCTTGAATAACTATTGGTAAGCACTGAGTACGCATGGGATCAAGGCAAATACCTTAGGATGGTCCCCAATGTACCGTTGCCCGAATGTCTCGACCCCAGCAGCTCGACGTAATATCTCATCCTTGGCTACAGACAGCGTGACGCCAGCGCGTACAAGGTCACCGAAAGCCATCGACAGTGCTGAATCCACACGGGTTTCAATCCATGGCGCGTCCCACCGCTTTTCTTGAAGACATTTTTGGACGACGTCATGCAATATTGTGCCGTACACAAGAGCCGGTGTTGGAGGACTCGGTGCCCTTACCAACGCGGTGACCAGAGGCCTACGCTGACAATTCGGTGCAGATGCTAATGACGAAGGCGTGAGGAGTGTGTCGGGATGATGGATAAGCAAATTCTCAAGGGTTGTCACTGTGATAGCTTTCTGGCCATTTGCTGAGATGTCAAACGATCCGATTATGTTTACCACATCACCTGCTCGACAATTACAAAAAGAGAAGAGGAAGATAAGCCTTAGGCATACCTTCGTGTATGTCAGTGTACACCCAATCGTCCTTCAATATGATGCAATGAGGTTCAAGCCCAGGGTCAGTTGTGGCTATGATATGCTAGCCCGATGATTTTCATAAGCATAGGTACACAGTAAGCGGCGTTCTCACCTTCTCGCGCACATCATCATTCCATGTGTCCGTCACTGTCTGTACCAAACATCTGGTACAGGGTTCGGGCGCGTATTTCGGCACAACTGGGGGTGTCGAGACATGGTGCCCATTTTCACGTCGGATAGGTTTTGTGGGCGAGTCGCGGGATTTCTTAGGAGTTGGGACATAGTCAGATAGAGCGTCCCAGCTCCAGCCGGATATTTCTTCTTCGATGTCGACCTGCCCAACCGAGTATAGCTGGCGTGTGGGGGTAGTGATTCGCTGCCCAGAATATTGTACTGGATTGGGTTTGTGGGGAGGTAATTTTCGTTGACGGGTAGGTGTCACTGGAGGATTCGCGAGTAATTGGACCATGAAGGCCTCCTCTTCTGCGGTAGAGGGATTTGTTGAGGCTGGCATAATGAGCGTGCTCTCTTTCCTCCCTTTGAGCCGAACGCGTCTGATATCACGGGAGCGCGATGATGACATAACCTTAGCGGAGAGATACGCCAGCACCACCAGCCATCCCGCCATTCTCGTCCACGCCGCGCCATTATGTTGTCCTCAATCCTGACTTTCCCATTCCACGTCCTAGCTAGCATAATTCGATTCGTTTTCCATACTTTGCGTATCCCTCTTCCTCTTCCTCGTGCCCCGTTCTCATTCTTGAACTTTTACCGCCCATTAATCGCGAGGTCCTCGAGTCGCTCTGACCCATATGCAGTCTCAGACCGCTGGGTCCGCAGCCTCGAGGATGAAACAGGCGCTCATTGTTTGGGTCGTGCAAGTCCGGTTCCCGATTCTGGTCCTTCTACCTCCCAGCGTCAAGCCAATGACCTTCGCAGCCGGCTAGGCGTCGGTTCCCAAAGACTTTTACCAGACTTCACTCTCGGCAGCTACGACGAAATATTACGTCTATGCCAGTCGGAGTTGCGTATCGGCTGCATTGTCTTGGTAAGTAGCGAACATGATGATGTATCAGACTTCAAGCGGTATGACGCTTCATTTTACACCCAATCCCTTTCTAACTGCGCTACAGACATACCCTGACCGACCCTACTCTCGTTGGACTACTTCACAAGCATGGATTCATCGTTTGGGGTGGTGATGTTCGGGAACGTGATGCTTGGAGTGGTGTGTGCTATCCTTTCCCTCCCTATCATTTGTTCACTCGTGCAATGTGATAGCTGCACAGAAGCTGCAGGCCACCACGTTCCCGTTTGTGGCATTCGTGGCGCTACAACCCCCCCGCGCTTCTACCTTCATGGGCACATCGTCGCGGTCCTCCTCATCGCCCTCGCTTACCATTTTGTCTCGGCATCAGGGACCCGCAACCCCAACATCAGCCCCAACAAGCGCGCGCTCACTAGCTGACCACATTACACTTCAACTACTTCCTCGAGTTATGCCCTTCTTGGAAACGCTTCGGTCATCTGCTGCTGCGCGCGCGCGCGACCGTGCTCTTCGTGAAGAACAGGATGCCGCTTTTCGCGAAAGTGCCCGCCGAGACCGAGAAAAGGAAGCACGCCGCATTGAAGAGGCGCGCAGGACAGCGGAACTGGAAAAGGCTGCCATGGAACGCCAGCGTGCAGCAGACCAAGCTCGGGCCCGTATTTCTGATGCACGAGACCGTTGGCGGCGGGAATGCCGACACCGGCTGATCCCACTCGAAGAGCCAGCAAACGTAGACCCAATTCGTATAACTATTCGTCTCCCAGATGGTCAGCGCCTCGTGCGGTTGATCGCTCGCACCTCAACAGTTACCTCTCTTTACTGTTTGGTCGATGCCCACCTTATCCCTACCGACGGAACCGGAGAAGACATTGGGACGTCCGCCACAGAAAGCAACTTACGCGAGCTTGTGGATTCGTCGGATCAACCCGCCGAAGACTGGTGGGGTTTCTCTTTGTTCACGGCATATCCACGCAAAGCCATTCCCTGGCAGCCAGTGGTTCGCTTGGCAGAAGTCGGGCTTGGCAATGGGGGTCAGATCGTTGCGGAGATAGTATCCAAGGAGGAAGAAAAAACTGATCAGGATGAGGAGGGTTATGATACTGAGAAGAGCGAGTGACCTTGTCCGAGATGACACAAGCCATTGACAGGGACGAAAGTCGGGTAAAAGGTTTAGAGTACAACCATTTATTGATAGGCATGACATTATGGGTACGAGTAGGCAAGACAATGACCGAAGGATGTTGGTCACTGACTGAGGATTGTGCGTACAAATGACTCATAATTCACGTTGCCATCGCTGCTCTTAGGTTAACGAGGTGGCTCCAACGGTAGAGGAAGGAAAACACGTACGCGCCAACCTGTACGCCTTTGAGCAGCTCGTCCACCTCCTCATCGGACATCTTTTCCCCAAGCTGTGTTAGCACATACCGCAGTTCCCCGGCTCCGATGAATCCGTTGCCCTCTTTATCGAAAACCTGAAATCCACGGATGAACTCCTCTGCAAAGGAAAGTTAAGAGCTGTTCCGTCGACTCGAAAGAACAGTTACCTGGAGTACCCGCGGGCTTGAATCCATCTGGCCGATTCAAAATTGTCAGAAACGTCTTGTAGTCAACTGCGAAGAAAGTCAGGTGTGAACTGCTGATGGCTAGGGCTCGCTTACCCTCCCGTGGAGCACTTGCCACGATGTCAGCGACCTCTGCCTGTGTAGGATTCTGTCCCAAAGCACGCAAAAGGTCACCGAGCGTTTCGCGAGGCACGGCACCAGTCCCTTTCTTGTCGAAGAGAGCGAAAGCCTCTTTGTACTCTACGAGATGATATATAAGCGTGGTAAAAAGACAGTGTACGATGGGGCGAACCTGCGTTATCGCTCTTCCAAAAAGTATAAGTTAGGGTCAAAGAAGAGCACTCACGAACACTCACCATGGTTGTTGGAATAAAAGGACAGCCTGCCCGACAGTATTTGCCATTTATGGTGTCAACGCGTCCAGCCGCCAGCCCGGAGGACTCAACCCGCTCATCCGCTGTGGCGAAACTTTCGCATGATCGAGTGCCATTCAACGCCAGTTTCTCAATATATATTGTCAGCTGATACTGTGATATTTTACATGTACATTCCGCCATCACCAATGTCACCGCGTCGCTTGGTTTCTGACTGCTTTAGTAATAATGTGTCGTCCTGCCAAGGTGCGGGGGCTCGCACTCCGGAGAACTCTGCAAGACATCCGTGCACCTGTCGCATCATAGTTTCCGACCAGAGTGAAGAATTCATATCCTCAGAGACGTGTAAAGACGATGAAATGTCATTTCCCCGAGCTAATGGGATATGCTGTGAAGGCAGGAGAAGGAGTGTCGCATCCATTTGAGACGTTGGAAGCGCTGCAACGGTTGCGAAAGCCGCACAAGTCGCTTGGATGAGGTTAGGAGGCAAAAATGGGATAAGAAATGAGCTCTAGTAAGAATTAATTAGGGACCTTGACACAAGGTATCATGTGCTTACGAGGGCAGTCTTGCCGCGCGTGCTGAGGTAGCGAACCGGAGCACGATAAACCTCGAGTGGTTCAGAGCTGATGTACATGGGAGCTGAATATACATCTAGAAGTAAAAGCCTCAGCTGCGCGTAAGTACAGATTGAAGAGGATCGTTAAACGCGATTCACTGCATAGGATTGTAGGCACTGATGATTGTCTCGGCGTAGGGACGCATTGCCCAGGAAGGTAGGGTCTTGGACGTTTCGGATACTATAACAGTTGCATCTGACCAAGAGGGTAAGAAAACGAATCCAACCTTAGTGTGCTCGATCAACTTGGTTCGTAGCGAGATGAAGGCAATTACCGTAGAGTCGTCCACCAAAATTACCGCGCGCTGCTCGCCGAGTTTGGCTCCCTGAGCCCAGGCCTTCCCAGCCTCTCCTGATGCAACGATGACTGTCTCAACAGATTTTCCTGGATATGCATCTCCTTGGATGGTGATGCGCGCATTTCTTTGGACAGCGTGATGTGTGAGTGGGTTCGATTGATCTTCGTCGTCAGATTCATAAGCGTATCGATTTGCAGATGTATCACTGAGAAAATCCACATTCTACGGAATAAATGAGCGCTGTCAGAGGCTATATAATAGATGGGGTGTAGCAGCTACCATGGTGGGTCGTTTCGTTGTTGCTGTCTTTTGGAGACGTGCGCGGGCCGAGCGACCCGATAGCTCGGATGCCTTCATGGAAATCGCGTGCCATGGTAAATACCACCGCGAGGTGCCCGTAACTTTCATCCTTCAACACCACGAAGACACCAAATCTCCTCCGTGCATGTTACTATGGCGTCCCTGTATAATTTTTCCCGTACTTCATATGATGACCCTGGTGGTCCACCACCCGGTTCTCCTCCCACCTGTACGCCTTTTCTGATCTGTCTGTCGGAGTCCCTGTTGGTCTTACCGTTCATTCTTGTCCTCAGTAAAGTACGAGGGCCCATGGTTATCAACCCAGATAACAATATCTTCATCCATCGGCATGGCATCCCTCCTTATCTTCTCATACTGTCGGACTCGATGGCCCCTCCTTTTTGCACCAAGAACTAAACTAAAAGGTACTCAACTTCGACCTCTTTCTTGAGTTCTTTTACGGAAAAACATCTCTCAGGGTTCTCGCCTCATGAAGCACACGCACACGGTGCCTTTTTTGGTTGGATTCTTCCTACCCTGAGGGTATCTGAGTACTCAGTGCTTCAGATCGTCGGTCTCGATGCTGCTGTAGTATGTTACGTTTGAGTTGGCTCCTGTGATGTATACTATCTGATGCCTCGGATAGCTCTTAAGCTTTTTCAAGATGTCGTTCTATCTATTCTCTTTATGCTCAGCATTTGCGATCACGATCCTAATGCCTGTCAATCTCAAGGTATGCGTGCCCCCCTCGTCTTTGAGGCTGTCCCCTAACTAAATCAAAGAATAACATCGGTATCGGAGATGAAGACGACGAAGATACGGACTGGCCCACCCTCCTCCTTCCAGACAAACCCCCTCCTAAAAGACCTGACTGGTTTGACCTAGTATCGGATGCCAATTCGTACCTCTCTCTGCACCTTGTATTCACGTATCTCTTCACCCTCCTCTCCTTGCGCATGATATTCCTGAACTACAAACGATTCATCAAAGCAAGACAACTGTTTTCACTTCAACTCGTGCATTCCATCGCTGCGCGTACGGTCATGGTAACTGGGCTCCCGCCTCATCTACGCTCAGAGAGGGTCCTTGCCGAACACTTCGAGAACATGAAGTTAAGCGTGGAGAGCGTCAGCATCTGTCGTGAAATCAGCTCTTTGGAACACCTCATCGAGGCGCGGACACGCGCCCTCCTCAAGCTGGAGGATGCCTGGGTTCAATACGTTGGCAATCCGAGTACAGTGGAAACATATGACCAATCCGATCACGCGATAATTGGAGATGGAGATATAACATCAACAGAGGCGCAGGTCCCTAACCACTTTGTTGTGCCACATCACAGACGGCCAACGATACGTCCTGGATGGTTTTCTGGGCGCGTGGACGCTATCGAGTTCCTTGAGAAGCGGTTCTTAGAGGCAGATGAAGCGGTCAAGCGTCATCGTCGCACAGGGAGGTTCAAACCGATGGATGTAGGTTTCGTCACATTCGAAAAAATGTCCAGTGCAGTGCGTGACTTTTTGACTTATGGCGCGAAAATGTGATTGATCATTGCCGTAGCAAATTGCCGCCCAGACCGTGCATACGTCTACACCATTTCAACTGGAGACTTGCCTTGCGCCAGAGCCACGTGACATTGTGTGGGCAAACGTTGGCCGTTCAACTGGTGCACTCCGCTTCCGTGATGCCATCACTCTCGGCATTCTCACGCTTCTGTTCTTCTTTTGGGGCATCCCTGTCACCGGCCTTGCGAGTTTACTGAGTTACAAAGAGATCAAGAAAGTTATGCCTTGGTTGGGTCTTCTTATCGACAGTAATGAGAAGATCCGCGCTATCGTACAAAACTCCTTGCCATCTGTAGCTTTGATCACTCTTAACGCACTCCTACCATTCTTGTTGGAAGGTCTGTTACTCTACCCCTGAAATAAGCCCGAGAATTAACTAAACACTATACAGCTATTACCTATGTGCAGGGGTTTCGCGCTAGGAGTTTGATTGAATACTCCCTCATGAAGAAGTGCGTTCCCGACTCCCGTCTACGTCAGCTGAGAATAACCCGTGATAATAGATATTTCCTCTTCCTGCTCGTTAATGTTGTGTTCATTTTTCTACTAGCGAGCACCTATTGGCAACTTGTGCGAGATCTAGCCAACTCGCCGGCTAAAATCCCTGAAAAGCTCGCTCAAGCTTTGCAAATGGGGCGTGCAAAGTCAGGAGATTCAATAATCAGTGAAGCGTTGATGCTCATGTTATCTGAACAGGCATTTTTTCCTCTCCTACGTGATCTTGCAAGGTGGGTAGCTTATCTCCGGAAATCCTGGCGGTGCGAAGTTGAAGTCTATCAGGGCTCGGCATTATGCCCTTACAACTTCTCAACCTCGGAATCATAATACCCCGGTTTTTCTTCCGCCTACTGATGACTCGGACGCCCAGAGGTAATTCAACTTTTGTTTGCATCTGGCATCTATCCAAATCGTTCGAACAGATTTTGCTGAGCTAAATGCTCCTCCTGTGATCAACTACGGCGCCGTATATCCGCAGGCTATCCTGATATTTGTGATTACCCTCCTATACAGCATCGCTCAACCACTCATCTTGATATTCGGCGCCGTTTACTTTGGTGTCGCATACCTTGTGTACAAATACAAACTCCTTTTTGGTGAGCGGGATATGCACACTTTACCTGTCAGTTTGTAATATCTGCAGTCTTCTACAAACCGTACGAGTCCCAAGGGCAAGCTTGGCCAATCACCTTCACCCGCCTAATATGGGGTGTTGTTATCTTCCTTGTCTTCATGTCCGGAAACTTCGTCTTGAAAGGATCCTTCGTGCTCTCGTTTCTCGTCGCGCCTCTAGTCATTTTCACAGTGACCTGGTCAGTGTACATCAGCAGGTCATTCCGTGGTCTCAGCAAATACGTCAACTTGAGCGCGGTATTCGAGGTGCAACGCGGAGAAGAGACCGAAGACGTTTCACGTTTGCGCGCAGGACATCCGGTGACTTGGTCACAAAGGTCTATCTAGTCGATCATATTATTGTTGTCGTCGCTGATTTGTCTTTAGCACTCTCAATAGACGTAGATACGCTCAGAATGATGATGCATTATATGTTGCCCCAGAGGACGATCGCACAGACTATGTGTGTCTTATTCTTCATGAGCGTCGAACATCATTGATACTTGCGTAGTCGCAGCCCCCGATGGCAAACTGGTACAATGGCGTGCTCAAGTAAGTGAGATTCACGTGTTGTCTATGTTTACTAAGAGTGCTCTAGTACGGGTAAGAAGCGCTACGGACACCCAGCGCTGACGGGTTTGCTCCCTCAGCCATGGTTGCCTCTTAAAAGAGGGGAATCTCTAGTCAACTCCCAAAACACAGATCGTACGGGACGGAAATCTGGTCAAGCAGTGGTACTTTCACTCCGTAAACGGTACAGCGTCGTTAGAAGAAGTGGTCGCACATCTACAACGGGAAATGCTGCTACTTCGAGGGGTTCTGCGATACAGGGCGGTGTACGGGATTCAATCGCTAGCTCGGGAGAATTGGTCGGGGATGTGACGAACAACCCATGGCAGGAGTCGACACCTGATTCATCAAACGGTTCGCATTCGCACCACGCGATTAATCACAGGTTAAGTTACGACTTTGGTTCCGGCGTCATAGTACTACCGGACGACGAAATTTGGCTCGACGGTATGGAGAGTGACTCGGAGGACGATGATGGAAATGGGAATGTTGCGGGAGGCCAGGCAACGCCGGAACGTGCTGTGTCCGAAGATGATCAAGGATCTGGCAGTTCAGACGGACAGACAATCACTGGATTGTCGAGAACGCGATACGGAACTTACTTCCATCACCCCGAACGCCGCTGGCAGTCAGTCCCCGGCGCGTTTCCTACTAGTTCATAAAGCTTGTATTGTGCCCGTTTTTCCTTATGCTAATGCTACGATCTAATAAGATTTTTTCTCACCTTGCGACCACTTTAGTACCAGTCACGGGTTCCGAAGCGAAGAAGTCCAGGTGTTGGCTTAGGTTCGGCACATAACCTTGTCTGTATCGTTCATTGGTGGCCATGCGCCATGGCGCCATGGGTTTATTGTAATTCACGTTTCCTTTCTCGGGCTGGTTACCGCTGCGCTGTAAGTAGTTGGCGGTACTTTTGGTTCCGTGGGGTTCGCAGTGCGCCAAGTGCCTCAACTCTTTGTCCTACCGCACTAAATCATGGGAGGCCGCCCTAATAAGGTTTATTTTCGCGCACCTATATAGGGGTTAGTGCAGGCCCAGCGTTGGTTGTTCTACGAAGGATTGCAAAACCAACTACTTTAATAAGAGGCCATGGCAGTGTAACTGATTTGAGGGAGGCTGCGGTTCCTTTGGATTCTGGAAGTGTCCTTTTTTTCCCTGCTGGGTGAAAGTGTCCGTGATTTAGTGGGGCTGGCCGCAAGCTAGGATACACGTCATGTCTGACCGTCACTCTGACTCTGACGCCATACTGTACATACATGACGTGTATGTATGGCACAGCGAGAGGAAAAGCCGAGAGCGATGCTCCACCACAGCGCCACGCACGAGAGCTGAGGAGCGCAATTGCGGGAATGGGAATGCCCATAAGGTAGATAGAAACGAAAGTGGGTTGCATTATCCAGTGACAGTGACTCGTTATTATATAATAATCACCACTAAATGGAAACCCGATTCCTTGGCGGACTCGATCGATCACTCTACAGGGTGGACTTGCCTAATTGCCTACGTCACGGCTTTCCTGTATACCGTCTCTGGGGCACGGTCTCCGACTACTAGATCACTTGAAAAATGGGGTCAGCATCTCGATTAGCGTGCGTTTTCCGATCCTTTACCCTTGAGCCGACTTATCTCTATATCCTTAAGCAGTAACAAAACTCCGGAGTTTTCGAAACGGCGGGAGCACCAAGAAAGATATAGAAGTTGCACCTGCCGGTGACATGGAGCCTCTACGCCCAGCTAATAATACTTTTGCAAGGCCCTTGCGTGGCGCAAGCAGGCACAATCTTCTAAACCGGTACACGTGGCCCATATACGAGGCATTCGAGGCCCATTATACGGCATCGGGGCTGGATGCAATCCATTTTTGCTACTCAATCCGGTGACGGGTGCAAACACTCAATGTCATCCTGATTGGAAGCAACGCCATCAATCAATCCTGTCATTCATGTATGACCCTATGACCCAGGAATCGGAAATGTAGAAAATGAAATGCATCCTGTGTATTTGTCTTGAGTGGTTACTACAACAGTGATCCCTGCACCTGGCTAGGCCTAGTGCTATGAAGACCAACAGCGGTCATATTGTCACTGTTTCACTATGCTATATGCATACGAGGCACTGTCAATGGTACCGAGCGGTCTAGGATGAGTCTAACCGCGTTCACGGTGACAGTTTCCCGGAGGCGTCTTCAGCCCAGTATAAATATCCTCGCCCTCCTAAGCTATTCGGTCATCTCCTCGCACCATGTCTTACAACCAAGATCGTGAACGCTCAGGAACCGGCTATGAGTCTAAGCCCAGGTAGGATGTCCCCGCTAACATCAGGCAACATCTGACGATGAGTTAGCCAATATGGGTCCTCAAAACCTAGTACTTATGGCTCGGACAATTCTTACACCGGTGGTACCAAGCCGCCTGCCAGCTACGACTCAGACAAGCCACGCGAGTATGGTTCTGGCACCACGACTCCTATGAAGGTACCAAGCCCCTGGAAGCTACGGTGGCAAGCCGCAGAAAACCTACGACTCAGACAAGCCACGCGAGTACGGTTCTGGCACCACCGACTCCTATGAAGGTACCAAGCCGTACGACTCAGACAAACCACGCGAGTACGGTTCTGGCACCACCGACTCCTATAAAGGTACCAAGCCGTACGACTCAGACAAGCCACGCGAGTACGGTTCTGGCACCACCGACTCCTATGAAGGTACCAAGCCGTACGACTCAGACAAGCCACGCGAGTACGGTTCTGGCACCACCGGCTCCTATGAAGGCACCAAGCCTGGAAGCTATGGTAGCAAACAGTACGACTCAGACAAGCCGCGCGAGTACGGTTCTGGCACCACCGGCTCCTATGAAGGCACCAAGTCTGGAAGCTATGGTAGCAAGCAGTACGACTCAGACAAGCCGCGCGAGTACGGTTCTAGCACCACCGACTCCTATGAAGGTACCAAACCCCCTGGAAGCTATGGTAGCAAGCAGTACGACTCAGACAAGCCACGCGAGTACGGTTCTAGCACCACCGATTCCTATGAAGGTACCAAACCCCCTGGAAGCTACGGTGGCAAGCCGCATAGCACCTACGACTCAGACAAACCACGCGAGTACGGTTCTAGCACCACCGAAACCTATACCAGTGGCACCAAACCTCCTGGAAGCTACGGTGATAAGCCAAAGGGCTATGGTTCCGGCACCACCGATTCATATGGTGGTAGCACGAAGCCCCCCGGGACCTACGACTCGAAGAAGCCAAGTAGCTATGGTTCGGAAACCACTGACTCATATGGAAGTGGTACCAAGCCACCCGGCAGCTACGACTCAGACAAGCCAAGCGACTACGGTTCGGGCACTACCGGTTCCTACGGCGGTGGCACCAAACCCGGCTACTAGGACAGAAGGCTGGGTTTCATCCCGTACGTGCGCTCAATGCATATGGATGGATTCTGTTTTGATCGTGCTGCAGGAAAGGGACCTTTTGAACTGTGCGTACCGTAGTGTTGTCTGGATTTGGTGATGAATTATTTCATAGTGAAAGGACTTATTTTTGTTTCTGGAACGGCGGGGAAGTGGATGTACGCTGACTGTAATTATAATGAATGAATTGTTTACCAGGAGTCTGAGATAGCTCTCCAAGACCACTTATACGGTATTCGGGATTGAAGGGCGGAAGAATTGTAAGATCGATGATTACAAGCAGGTGATTACTTGATTAATCCCCGATCCACTCAACATACATTGAGCGTCGCCCGGCTATATACCAACTCATACCATTCTACGGCAACTCTAGACTTCCCACGTTCAATTGTTGTCTTTTCCGAGAGCGCGATATCCCTGACGCAATCCGTCGATATCTCTTACTCTCCATGATCATGATACTGACTGCATGAACTACCCCTTGCAACAAAGTGCAGTACAACACCAAGTATGTAGGCGACGTCCCATGGAAGGTAACCACTCCAAATACGTGCATGGGCAACCTTACTAAGGTATTATGTCTTGCAGGAGCTTGTGTCAACCGAAAACATGCTACTTCGCAGTGTTCCCTTGATCTTAATAATGCCTGATGAGTAGAATACTGCACACGACGAAAGTCTCGTAACCGTCGCGTACATTCAGCGATCTTTCGCGCTGCACTGTTATCAGCGTATCTGTAGTTGCACATCAATAGACACTATGACAAGTTCTTTAGCGCACAGAGGTATTTCGAATCAAGAGTATCACTACAACAAGCTGTGCGCTGGCGATGCATACATGTACAGTATATAGTACTACTTACACTTTCACATGTCTCGGACATGTTTCACCGCTTTTGAGTCAATATTCAGCCACTTATTCGTATGCTTATTCATGCTCGAGAGCTTATAGACGTACTATGACGCGAATATCATCTTCGTATCCTAGCCTTCGAGTTCATCTTTCTAGATTTCTCAGTGTGCTTCTCACGTTATGTTTAAGTTCTCGGACCCGGACCTGTAACTTGGACCGATGTGTGTGCGAATGCTGGTGTAGCCAGTCTCACATTAACCTGAAGTGTACTTCTTTCAAGTTTGCGTTCCTATGTCGCGCGGGCCGTAACCGCACTAACTTACTGCCGACAAAATATACCTCCTCCCTTAAATTAAGCATTCTTACTGTTTCTGTCATATGAACCGGGCAACCCGAGTCGGCTAAAGAAGGTTGAGCAAGCGGTCACCATACGAGAGCGGACAGAAAATGGAAATATGAGTAGAGAGTCAGCATTCTTTGTCCCATATTGATCAGACGTTTCTATGGGTACGCACTGCATTTATCTGTACTTGGACAGGCATCGAAGGCGGACTATATACACGCAAACAGCTGCGATCCAACAATGATCGTTTTGATTGGCTCTATGGTCATGTAGGGGGCGACACGGGAACCCCTGAACCGCCCCATTTTATGTACGAAAGTACGACCAACAACTGCCAGTGCCAATAACAGCGCTAAGATGTGGTCCCTTCGAGTCCTGCGGGCGCTTGAGTGATCACCTTTTTGCACAACAGGTGGCCATTATATGCCGCCGATTGTACATCTCCCCATAGCGTAAAGCAAGGGAGGGATCGAACCGACGAGGTACAAACGTATACCCGGTTAAGCAGAGACGAATTTGAAGCCGCGGGCTATGTCCGTAATTATTGTGGTGAAAATAGACCGAGTATAAGAGTAACCTCGGTGCATTTCCAAACCAGTCGATAAAAAAAAGGACCCGTTTCAGGGGGGCTATGAGAGGAGAATTCATTTGTAGGATGGCGGTGGAAGCGCGGATGTTCAGTCAAAGGTTTTGGTGGAACGCAAATGAATCAGACGGGGCATAGAGCAAGGGAGGACAGTGCATCGGTGCTAGTCCGGGACAGGAGTCCACCTTGCGGGCCGTATGAAAGAGCTACAGAGTGGGTGGTGGGCTTCGTCTGTCCGGCCTGGATAGAATGCGGACAGCATTCTTTGAGAATACATAAGATAGGCCGCTCCAAACAGTTGTCACGGCTACAGTCCACCTAATTTGCACAGTTAACCTCGCTCTGAATGCAATGCCGTAGATTACTTACTGCAAGCCTTTCAAGTACAGGCCGAGGCCAACAGCGGCGCCAGGCAGGAGAGGACTTATCGTTGTAGATCCTAAAAGGAGAAGCTGGAGCGCTGTATTGACTTTACTGATTATTGTAGGGTGTACTTCCGCAGATGGTATTGAGAAATCCCAGTATCGCTGAAAGGTTTTCTTGAGAGTGTTCAGTGCGTGAGACAAATGGGCGGAGTGGTTTGCCTACCGGATGCGGAAGCGACGTGTATCGAATGTAAAATGCAGACAAAGACAATAGCAGATCCCGGCCAACAATAATGGTGGCCAGTGGGACTGAGTTCACCATGAGAATGCAGTTGTTTCTCAAGGACGAATGACTCACAAGGAAGCAGCCCTTGCATCGTCAATGCGACGACAAGCGTACCAACAAGGGCTTTATCCGCGGCAGGATCAAGAATGGTCCCAAGAACCGATGTCATCTGACACTTGCGGGCCAGAAAACCATCCAACTGGGACACGACGCATCATGAGAACCGGAGGTGGAGAGTCGTCTCGGAGACTCACCCAGTCCGTAACTCCAGCGTAGAGCAACAGGCCCGTCGCTGCCGCATAGTTGTCGGACAGAATCGCCCACCCTAGAGCAGGACAAGCGACAATGCGTGAGACGGTTAGAAGGTTTGGGATAGTGTAGATATTTTCGCGTAGAGTGGGTTTTTGATTTTGCGTATGTTGAAAGCGGTGGATGGATTGCAGTGAGAGAGTGATTGACGGAGAGCGGACATGAAGAAAGAAAGAGCGGCGGATGATACGAGGGGCGAGCTGCCCTGGTGTGAGCATGTAGCCACGGGCAAAGGCAAGACGCGGTGCAAGACGCGCTGACCGTGACAGTGAACTCCGGGCTCACACATGGCTGTTTTATATCTTATACTCGCCTTGGTGCCGGTACTTGTTAGCCTGTTGCTCCAACCTTTGCATTTACCCCATCCCTTCCTGCCTGAGTCCGATACTGCCCATTACTCACCTCCTCGCATCTTACTGCTCACAGCACATCCTGACGACGAGTCCTTCTTTTTTGGACCGACGCTCACCTCCCTGATTCCTTCTCTTTCAACTCCAGTTTCTGCAAGCTCGAGCGAGAAACCTTCGGATACTGTAGCCCTCACACTCCCACAAGTATACTCTCTGTGCCTCTCTGTCGGCAACGCAGATGGATTGGGCGACATACGAAGACGTGAACTTGACGACAGCCTTGATATTCTTGGAGTGAGTGAGGATAGACGTTGGGTTCTCGA
Organism: Russula griseocarnosa; assembly: GCA_022884055.1. Taxonomy (NCBI): domain Eukaryota; kingdom Fungi; phylum Basidiomycota; class Agaricomycetes; order Russulales; family Russulaceae; genus Russula; species Russula griseocarnosa. Next base: position 137,784 of record JAGKRU010000078.1, on the reverse strand, counting down.
CAAGTCGTACGTTTCCTGGTCATGTCTTGTCTGATGCAGGCAGCTCACAAAGATAAAGCGAATTTCAGGATGACATCCACATGAGGTGGGATGCCGATCTCGTTGCTGATACCGTCTACAAATATGTTTCGGCTTACAATATCTCGATTGTACGTTCTCTACTCAACACTGGGTCTTTATCGCTAACATCCTGTCCTTGGCAATAGATCTTGACCTTTGATTCGTACGGGGTGTCTGGCCACCCGAATCATTTATCTCTCTATCATGGAGTATCTCGTCTTCTGGCTGCGTCACCGGCGGACATTCGATACCCTTTAATGGCGTATTCCCTCAAATCAAAGCCATCCATCATCAAATATACCGGAGTTCTCGCCCCAGCGCTGATCAAGTTGAAATTTTTTTCTTTCAGAGCCTTAAATACTTTGGTAAACGGTACAAGTGGCAACAACTCGGTCTTCTCTGTCCGACCGGCGTTTGTCGCAGGGATAAAAGAATACCGTCGAACTGTGATCGCCGCCTTGCGGCATCAATCCCAGCTTGTCTGGTTCCGCTGGTTGTATTTGGCATTCTCCCAATATATGTGGGTAAACGAGTGGGAACGTATCCATGCCATCGCGGACAGGAGGATATGATCCGAGGATCAAGACCTCCGTGAGTCGGCACTAACCAATTTTTTGGGCTGTGGGTCCTTATTGAGGGACGGCAGTGGGGCGGATTTGATGGACATGTTTAGTTTATGTAATCTTTGTGTATCACATTTTGTTCTTGGCGATGCCTGCTTAAGCTTGTTGCCAAGCAAATGGGAACGTTACGATGTATCCAACGGTGATGAGGCCAGCTGCAATTTTCTTCACATTTCGTTTCTCCAGCCGTCGACAAAGCTCAACACCATTCGCCGTCACTTTGCGAAAGCCCACTGCGGTCACATTTTCACCATGGCGTTCACTGTCGGAGCGAATGTTCTACCAAGGTGCTCTTCGCCAGAACTCACCTTCTGGTCCCGAAGCGAGTAAACACTCAGAAAGCGCCGCCCAGCCTTGTCCGCGTGAAAACGACGCCCGTTGTCAATGCTGCCAGCATTTGGAGGGTTTTGAATATAAGTCAGGATCAAGGAAGCAGATCACCGTTCCTGGATGCTTTGCTCACTGCTTTAATGGGCATCGGAATCGGTGAGCTACAATTTTAGACTACGCGTCTGTTTTATATCGATTCTTCTACCACTTATTTGGTCGGCCATTCAATTCGTGTCCTCGTCCCTCGGGCTGTTGTGCAAAAAGTCGTGATGCATGACGACATGCGCTGACCTTCACTCCCGTCCTCCGATGTTCACGCGCGTGACAGAGAGTCGCGGTCAGTTAATTGGTCGATTTTTCGGGCCAACAGCCGAAACGTCTGGTCAAGCTACATGACCTATTGCTTTCAAATTGTGTACGTTTACGCGACACTGCTGCGAAGGCTGGCGCCGCAGAATTTCTTTTTCTGCGCCATTTCTCTCTGTATATGACACTCACCCCTGGTTTTCACAGCCTTCGTCGGCGGCGTGGTGTATTATACGTGGTACAAGAAGAACGTTTTAGATAAGGTATCTGGCCATCTAAGTTGAGGTTCCTGATGCTAATTATCACGTAGATTGAAAAAGCCTTCCAAGGAGGTTACGATCCTGCATTAGAATTAGTCGTGCATGCAAAGAAGTCATTGGAAAATCGGCACATGGCGGATGCCGTCGACGAAGTCGGCGTTGGGCATGACACAGACCGTCTGCGGCGGAAGGAGCAAGACACCGTCTATCGTATTATCCACGGAGCCGACACTGGCAATTACCATCTGATTTTTGGATGCAAGGTCTGGCCTCCCCGTGTTCGCCGTCGCACTTACCAACTTTCACGTCTTGCAGGGGACTGGAAAAACGACCATGATACTAGATGCAATGCAAGCCAACCAGGCAGAAGGTGTCGCCATGTGTGACGCCCATCCCGATCTCGAGGTTTTCCGCCTTCGCCTGGGAAAAGCATTGAATTATGAGTACAACGAAGATTCACAGACTGGCCTTTTCTCGCGACGGGATCCACGAGAAGGTGAAAGATTTCATCACACTCCCGATCCATGACTTACTACTGGAGTATGACGAAGGTGGCCCTGGGCTCGATGTCGAGCGAGGTATGTACATTCGTACTTTGAACGGGACTCACCAATGTGATGGTCGACGTCATAAGTCATGAACAAGCTCGAGAAAGTGGCACTTCGATCTTCAGAGAGGACAGGGAAGCCGCTTGTCCTCGTACTCAATAACATACACCTCTTCAACAACGATGAAGGTGGCAAGGATATGTTACTTCAACTTCAGCAACGGGCTGAGTCTTGGGCTGCTAGCGGTGAGTGGTGTCACTCTTCGGAGAGTACTAATACTGACGGGATATTGATAGGTATATTAACGCTTGTGATGAGCTCGTGAGCATTCCATTCTCCGTGTTGACGGTCGGTGAATTCATGCCAATTCTCATATGCTAGGGATGATTTCTGGCCGTATACCGTGCTTCGTACGTCACTTTCGGAAGAGACAGTAACACTTCTCACATGATTTCTTCTCCAGGGAAGAACGCGAGTCGCATGAATGTGAATGCCCGTTTCTGATCATTTGTGTGCTATTTTTAATTATCACGGGGGTTCAGGTCTTGACTGTCTATGACTTAACCCCCGAAGAAGCGCTGGGTGCTTGTAGGCGCATGCGCCACTACGTGTCCCTTCCCGTACCAGTCGAGGATACCTTGACTCAGGCTATATCTCTCCTAGGCGGGCGATTATCATACCTTAATCGTGTTTCTAGAGCCCGTGATATAGTGGGGATGGCGCGTCACATGTTAACTGTCGAGAAAGGGTGGCTTCTTGGTCGAATTGGCCTCATCCGGGACTGTGATGACGATGTCATGGACGAGGTGCGATTCGCAACCATTGACATTGGCTTGACTTGACACAGTATTAGCAAAAATGGAGTTCTTGTACTTGGTTGCTCCTACGCGAATTTGTGAAGATCAGACAGGAGCAAGAGCGACAACTAGAAGAGACAATATCGGATGGCAAAGAAATCCCGCGGCTTCACGAACTACCCCTGCCTTCGATACCACTTGCAAGCCGATTTCCTGTCTTCCTCAGGTTGTGTTTCGTTTACGCCCTTTGCAGTATAAATGTCGTCAAATAATGACGAGAGCTGACTTCTTAGAGGGTATATTTAATTGATACCCGCTGTAACGCTCGACTCAACACTATCCCAGAACTCGACAGAGCTAATATAATTTCCATAGACGTGAGTTCTCATGCATAATCGCAATTCCTGGGCATTACCAGCTCTCCTCATAGATCAACCACGATGTCAGACCTGATTCTATATTGATTCTTCAAGCCGCACGGGAGGTTGTCGAGGAAGAGGGGTTCGACGACTTGTTAGACTCTGTACGGGAGCGTATTGATGAGATTGAGAGTTTACACAGGACGAGAGAGTTGACGGTATGCACGCACATATTGCTCCATAATTCAATCTCACAAAAGCTTTGCTTAGTTTAAAGACGTTGCTAGCGGAGACCGCATTCGCCTCACTGTAGACAAAGGCGGGGCACGCTTGGTAGAAGACTAGAGGCCCGGGCGAAGGAATGCAGACACAGATGATGGTTGAGAATGTTACTAGGTTTGCCACACTGTTACGCCACATCTATTTTAGTCCCATGCAATGATGACGGGGTTGGAATTGAGAGCGCAGGACATGAATGAGTGGCGTTACAGAGGCCCAGGTCTTTGGTAGAAATTAGACTATGATGAACCGTTTGATTCCTTCGAGAAGGAAAAGCAAGTACGCACAAGTCGATACTCGATCCGGTGGGAAATCTCGTTTACTGGAAGATTTGAAGAGAAGTTGGCGGATTGATGGAGATGCGCTGGCCATTCGGCATTGTATGGCATAATTACTGTTAAGGTTCGCCAGTGACCCGGATACAGTAGTAACAGTATAGCCTATTCGGCCAAACTGCCTAGCTACGCTGACAGCGGCGCAACGAGTGAAAACAGGCGATTCGAACTACTGTAGCGTATCCAGGGGACGAAGAACCAAGGCCAAGTACCATGCACGGAGCTTATATAACTGCCAGGTGTCCCGGCCCTGCCAGTGAGAGAAGTGTTGGTACGTAGGACAATGAACTTGAAGTATACAACTTGAAATGAGCCCGACACTCGCCTCTACACTCCTTTGCAGTTGGGTGCAGTCACCATCCGAGCCGATGCCTAGTGCCAGTTACAGTATATCTCTTCTTTAGTACTAGATCACTCGTTTCGGCTCCTGTCAAGCGCGTCTCAGAATCGGGCACGGCCTCCTTCCTTTCCATTTATCCCTCGACTCGGAGAGGATTGTACTTCGCAAGGTCAAAAAGGACCACGACGGCACACTTTGCACACAGTCACTCCTCACTCGCCCTTTACTTATGCCACCGACCATTTACACCTCTCCGTCTCCTACCTTCCACCTTGCATCCGAATCTCTCTGGACTTTCATTTTTCACACCACTCAACACTACCCTAACCTCCCTGCCTACGTTGAAGCCACGACAGGTCGCGTCCTTTCTCGCGCAGAACTTCGTGATCTCTCCTTGGAGTTTGCTCATGGCATCCGCACTCGCCTCCCGCAAGACAGCCGCCTATTTAGGGGTGACACCGCCATGATATTCAGCCCGAACAGCTTCGCGTGGCCCATTGCCCTCTTAGGACTCCTCGCTGGCGGCGTGCGATCCACACTGGCAAACAGTGCCTACACCCCCACTGAGCTCGCATTTCAGTACAAAGACAGTCGCGCTCGCGTCATCTTTTCTCACCCTGACCTGGTTCCTGTCGTATTTGCCATGTTCAAGCACATTGGTGTTTCAGAGGATGACGCCCGACGTCGACTGGTAGTGCTCGACTTCGGCGGAAACGACGCCGAAACTGCCTGTAAGGTGGGAGTATTGGGCATGGGTGACCTTCTTGGTCATGGCGCTCTCCCAGAGGAGGAGAAATTTATCGGTTCTCAAGCTAGTGAGACCCTGTTACTCTGTTACTCCTCGGGGACGACGGGCAAGCCGAAAGGGGTCGAAGTATGTGTTTTCGTTCTGATTTCTTTCCAGTTGGTTGATTCGCTTTAGACCACGCATAGAAATCTCACCTCTGTTTTATCCATGGTCAAGGCCGTCAATGTATCTCTTCTTCCTCGCCGAGATGTAACACTTGGCGTTCTCCCTTATTATCACATTTACGGTACGCGACGCCACCGTCGTGTTTTTTGCATCTTTACCAACACATCTCAAAGGTGTCGTGGTGCAAGTGTTTTATCCCCTTTTTTGCGGCATCCCCGTGGTCATCCTGCCCAAATTCGATCCTGACCAGTTTTGTCGATTCATCGAGCGTTACAAGGTCACCGTAGGGTACATTGTTCCACCAATCCTTCTAGCTTTGGTCCATCATCCGGGTAAGACTGAACTTGTCTCCGCGTCCCGCTTGAGTTTGATCACCCGCATAGCTACGAACAAATACGATTTACGCTCCCTTAAGTTTTTGACATCAGGCGCGGCCCCTCTTAGCGCCGGAGTTGTAGACCTAGCTGTAAAGAAACTTAGGTCTGTTGGCGCAACTGTTGCCATAAATCAGGGTCTCACACATGCTTGATCCCTCATTGCCGCAAATCTGACGCATTCACCCAGGTTACGGCTTGACTGAGACCTCACCCGTGACGCATCTCCTTCCAGCAAAAGACTACCTCCGTAAAATCGGAAGCATTGGCATACTCCTTCCCAACCTTGAAGCTCGCCTCATAGCGAGCGATGAGGACAACATCATTGATGCCGCACCTGGCGAGCCCGGAGAGCTCTGGGTTCGCGGTCCCATAGTGATGAAAGGATACCTAAACAATCCCACTGCCACTGCCAACTCGGTCACTTCAGACGGATGGTTCAAGACGGGTGATATTGCTGTCAGAGACGAGGAAGGGTACTATAAGATCGTTGACCGTAAAAAAGAGCTAATAAAATACAAGGTAGGTTCAGTTTATGACCAATACGCTAATTTGCTATTTAACCCCTGCGTTTTAGGGCTTCCAAGGTGAATCGGGTGATCACCGCTCGTCATACCAACTAACATTGGCATCTCCGCAGTACCACCGGCTGAGCTGGAAAGTGTCCTTCTCGAGCACCCTGAAATCGTTGATGCTGCGGTAATTGGAATTGGCGATCCTGCACAGGCTGCCGAGCTTCCTCGGTGAGCCAACGTGTGACTTATTCTGTTTTCCACTAATAATGGATCTTTAGGGCTTATATCGTTCACAAAGCTGGTGCTACTAATGCACCCAAGTCTTTCCCCAGAAACGTCCAGCTCTGGATCGAAACAAAGGTCGCGAAGCATAAGTTCTTACGTGGTGGTGTCGTTATCGTTGATGCTATTCCGAAGAGGTTTGTCCATTCTTTAATGATGTTCATTACAAGCGCTGGATGTGCATTTACAGTGCGGCGGGAAAGATTTTGCGTCGAGAGCTACGTGAGCGAGCGAAATTAGAGTTGAGGATGAATTCGAGTCACAAGACAAAGCTTTAATCTATCAGCTCTGGTTTCAATGCGCCGTTACTACAGTAGATAGTTAAATGAATCTTGGCACGTGACCCATACCTCTCATTTTGCGAGGACCGTGACATTGACATATTGACACTTGACGGCATTTGTATCGCTTTTGGTTTCTGCTTCCTTTCTTACCCCCACAAGTCAACAATAAGTTACAACCCCCATGTCTTCCCCCGAACTCTATCTTGCTATTGATTGCGGGGGTACCAAAACCGCTGCTGTCTTGTGCTCACCAGAAGGAACCATACTCGCTAGTGCGTTAGGCGGAGGCTCAAATTTCAGTTATCTGGGCCTTGATGCTTTCCTCAAATGCATCGCCGAGGTAACATCCTCCGCATTGTCGACTGCCCTTCAGTCATCAGTCACGATAACACCTCCAACGGATCCTAAAACACGCATTGCCGGCACGCCACCCTACAACCTCCGTGCAGCATGGCTAGGTGTCGCAGGCGTGGACTCTCCCTCTGCGGTCTCTCTCCTACGTCCTCACGTCTCGACGCTGCTCTCGGTACCCGTTGAGCGGTTAATCATTTCCAACGATACACATCTCCTTGCCGCTCCGCTCCGCATCTTACCAGACGTACAAACTGCCGTCGCGGTGGTCGCGGGTACGGGAAGCATCGTCGTCAGCTTCCGCGAGGGTACGGTCAATGCGTCACTTGAGGCCCTCGCGCGCGTCGGCGGTTGGGGCTGGATCCTCGGAGACGAAGGCAGCGGATTCGACGTCGGACGCACGGCCGTGCGTGCTTTGCTTGCACAGCAGGATAGGGGATCTACAGGCATTCCTTTCACACATGGGCCATTGAGAGAGAAGCTTCTCAAAAAATTTGACGTCAATGAAGTGATGGACTTGTTGGGAGTTGTGTACGCGCCCGACTCAAGCAGCCCGTTGCCGCGCGAGGGGCGGCTTGCCTCTCTCTGTCCAATTGTATTCGAGGCAGCGTTCGAGGATAGCGATCCCCTTGCAATCCAAGTAGTGAGAGGCTGCGCACAGAAGCTCGCCCTGCAGATAACGGCAGTGCTGCACACGTCTGGAGAGGAGGTACGCGCTCTCTTGATTGTCTAAGTTACAAGGATTAACCGTATCGATAGGAGAACCCTAGCAAGGTCCGCGCAGATTCGAGCGTCCTATGCCTTGGTGGTTCCCTGGGTGGTATCGACCGCTACCGGGAGCTTGTCCTCTTAACATTGAAGGAAAACGGACACGTTTTCAGACATGTTGAGATTGTTGCCGACGCGGCGGAGGTAGGTGCACGAGCTCTGGTTGCAGCGTGGGAAGGGAAGTAGCAACTCGAAACTACGTCCTTTTGGTTAAAGAGACCTTACATATACAGTTGATTGGGAAGTCTTCAACAGGGCATGTTGCTTGTTCCATCTTTGCCTCGTGTTGTCAATCGTTAGTCAAGATCCATGCCTCACTTAATTCTTGAATGAGTTCCGGAACCTGGCCTTTCTCAGGCGGTAGTTCACTCATGCACAAAACGTGGGTCTTGGGACCGCTGACAAACTTCAAAGAAGAGCTCTTAAGTTATCATTATTGCTGCAGTTCGCTCATGGCAATCATTTGATGACTGGCGCGTTGGACTTCGAGATTACGATCAGATCAATCTATGTCATGTTCTCACCATATGAGCTCTCGCTTTATCATGCCCCTTATGCCTCAAATTCACCTATCGCGTAGCCGTGATACACAAAGATGTGCGTGGCTCCTCTTTTTCCCGAGCCAGTCGTACACAACGGCCACTCCAAGCCAATTCCCTTTAGCTCGTATAGTGCAACATGCTGATGCCCCGACTCGATCGCTGGTAACTTATTAACTTCGCTCTTCGGGCATCTTCTGCCGCGCGCCAAGACAATTTAACCTGGCGTCGGGAGAGCGGTCCAGTGGGATCCAATTGTAGTGGGATTAACAGACATACATCAGTGGCGTTTCATGGAACCATCAGCCAGAAACGCCATAAAAGCGAGTGTCCCCCTGTATCAAGCTAGGAAACCAAAGGGACAAAAGACTTACCCCGTACCGTACCTGCCCGTTCCGCCGCGTCAACGGGGAGGAGTGATTCTGTCACATCTCGGACTTAAGTTCCCAAATGCACATTGCGCCGCCAGCGGATCATACTGTACCACGGCAAAATACGCCCTAGCTACTATCATACGCAACGACGCTGATGAAAAATACCCCCGAACACCGGGAGGACAGTGCGACACTCGCGTCCTTGTGATACATCCGACTCATTTACATGACAGCTAAAATGTTCCCAACTTTCTATGACGTAGGCAACCGTTTCAATGACTGCACTGTAGCATTTTTTGGGACCTTGTCCGTGACACGTTCTACGAAATTAGGCACCATTCCAGAGACGCTGCGCTGTGTACTCGCCGTGTCAGGGCCTGGGTAGATTTTATTGTCTCCTGAACCAGAGAAGGTTCACTACGTTTACTACCGGCTTTTAGAATAGAAATGAGGCCCGAGTCCCGAAAATCAATTGCCCAAATCGATATGCTCAGTGGGCTACATACACAAGTAATAATACAAGTTTTTACGGAAATGTCCCACTGTGGCTTGTACGCCGTACTACCAGCATCAGAGATTGAGATTTTATTCGGAAGAGCACTTGGTGGTGCTGATCCTTTGACATCACGGACTCGCTCTATTGCTCATTCCGCGGGCTACATGTACAAAGGCCAGTCCCTCGCATTGTTTCCTGCTCTGCTACTACAGCACGACCATTGCGCATTGGCGTGGATAGCCCAAGGAAATGACGCCGCATATTGTGTGGGTGGTGCGATGAAACTTCATTGCGATGCATGCTTGTTTCGAAACCAAACGACCGAGCGCTCCAGGATCCCAGGAATTGACGATTACAACACCCGTTTCCCCCCCCCTAAGCTACTGGTCAGGAAAAACGAGATAGCCGATGTGACAGTGCATTCTTTGGACGCGGTGCGGTTGGCACGAAGATCCGATCCGCACAATGAGCGAACGGGTCAGGAATGGGGACGCAAGACCGGACAGTTTCAGTCAACCCTACGCATGCTGTAATTATGGAGGCGTCATATGCATCTTTGGGGAAGACTTCTTTCTCCGGCCGGAAGAGCATGCATAAGTTATCCGGTGAGTGGTGTTGGTCATGGGTCGGTCGGTGCGCCGCCACTCGCCGCCACTGATGGATAATAAAAAATTCGGGTACTGTACAGTACCACCTTACGTGAGCCAACTTCATTATCGCAGCATGGCGGGCATTTTCAACCAACGGCGTTGTACAACTCGGAACTGACTCAGTAACTGGACGTCCGATTCACAGCGTGAGTTAATTGTTTTTCATATGGTTTCAGGTGATGGCTGCCCCATGGGCGCGTTAGGCCTGCCGGTGACCCGTCAATACGCGTCAATATGCGTCAATCAATCCTTATATGTACGATCTGAGGGGCATTGTTGATACTGGCTTTGGCGTCAAACGCGTCTCTGGCAGGAGATACGTATACGTGAAACTCGTCATGTGTCCAGTATCCAGCTTACAATAAAGTTCAATTCGACGAGTCGAATTTGATATAATATCATGTTAGAAACATTCTTTAATTTAATACTGTACTCAGGTTAGCACCGCCGACTGCAGGTCTCCAGCGTACATCTGGTCTTATTACGGTGGAGCTGTAAGTTTGATGATTTTCAGTTCGGCATCTCCCATTTTCATTGGGGTGTTGCCACCGAAGTACGTAGTTGCAACTGTACGTGTCAAGGGCATGTCGCTTTTTCGACAGCGCTTTAGTTAGAATCCCGGTGCAACACCTTTGGCTTTGAGATCATCGAACCCTCCGGCCGGCGACGGATCTAAGTTACTACACTGATATTCTACATCCGGGCCACCACGGTACCCGGGTCACCCTCTTCGGTCTTTTCATTTCACAGGTCAGGCGGGAGGGATACAGTAACTTACCTTTTGCCGCTGTCGCCAAGTGACTGTGCTAGTGAATATTCTATCTTAAAGCTACGGTATTCAATGTTCGCCGGTTCACCGCAAGTCCATTGTAACAAGGGCTCTGCTTACTAGTCACATCATTCTGAGGCTCCATTCTGTTTATTTCTGGGTAATTAATTTCTACCATCGGGCTTCTACTGTTTCCGTCACTGAGCTATTGAATCAAGTCGTCCCCTCTATGTGTCTCACTGAATATGTCCCGCCATTATTCGTCAAGCATCCAATTCCCTTGGCGGCATGAAATACTTTGCTCGAGGTAGATCATAGATGTGAGGTCACCGTGATACTGGCCATCTGCCTCATTATCGATGCCCAAAGTGCGATGTTTGCACACAAGCAGGTGACAGTGCCGTGAATACAGACCGCATCAAACTTTCAGGTGTCGCCCCGTTCAGTCTGAGTAATCCCTACTGTGGTTGAAATGATATAGTTACGCTGTTGTAACGAATACCGACCGTCGGTGTTTATTTCGGACGAATGCCAGTGCCACATTTCCGCGAGAACACCTCCGCTGGTGACAGTGTCTCATGTTCTCGCTGGTGACTGTCAATATTGCCGAGTGTCGTCGCATAAGACTCGTTCGTTGCGCTAGAATTGCGCCGTAGAGTCGTCGGCGTTGATAACTGGAGGGTCCTGTCGCTACTGTACTGACTACAATGTTTTATCTCATTGCCCTCAATGCCCTGGCAGATCATATTCTCATATGCTTACCTCAGGAGCCGCACGTACTACTGTAGTAGTGCCATTCATTTGTTGAGAAGGCAGTTACCAATCAAATATGTGTTACCGCAAACCTGGATAAGTTCATATTAGCTCCCGCTGGGCTAGCGAACCCTCCAGATGTTGTCATAGAAGCGAAGTGTTCCGCGATGTCCTCCTTTCTGAATTCCGTTGTCACACGTGACGCCACGTGACATCACGCCGACGTCAGCCTCCCGTCCGAGGTTTCCCTCGCTCATCGTGGTATCCTCGGTTGCCCTTCCTGCACAGGTCAAACTCCTACATCCTGTCGTCCTACTCCTTTTAACATTGTTCGTTTTCACGTGCACCTGTTTTCTGTACATTTAGACATACGACATGGGTGGTGCCGGTACGTGTCCCCCATTTGCCACGAATAATGATTTGTTCATCCAGTTTGTTTTACAGGCTGGCTTTTCCTCTTTGCGGTGCTCATGGCCGCAGGGTTACTATTTACCATGGTTTTCTTCGTACGCATATGTTTTTTTGTCACCCATAACGTTCGTCTGAGCATCTCGGAACTCCACGCAGATCATCATGTTCTCCGACCTGGAGTGCGATTACATTAACCCCATAGACCTGTGCAATAAGTTAAATCAGGTGCGTTTTTCTCTTTCTTTCTGACTTGGGACCGTGAATTTGATGCGCTTTTTGAAGTTTGTCCTCCCGGAGAACATTGCACATGCTTTTTTGACAACGCTTTTCCTGGTCTCTGGGCAGTGGACTGCATTCCTCCTCAATGCACCACTACTAGGATTTAATGTCAACAAGTACGATATGTTATCGGTTGCTCCTTGCTCCGTCCTATGATCTAACGCACACGTTTAAGAATACGAAACAAGAACCACATGTACGATGCAACAGAGATATTCCGCACCCTCTCGGGACATAAGAAAGAGAGCTTCATCAAGCTCGGCTTTTATTTGCTCTCTTTCTTTTATTACCTCTATCGGTATGTGGTCATGTCATTTGGTGCGCGATATCTTTACGATTGTCGTCACTTCAGGATGATTGTTGCCCTTATTTCTGAGAGCGAATAAGTGGGTTTGTGTCATTATCGTATCTCGTACACTAAGCCGATGGAGTAAAAGTGGTGCTTATCCTCATAGCGGAGGCAAACGAATCGGAATGCCGTATCCCCGATCCGATCATGGCAGGGGAGGCTTCACAAATATGGCGTGATATGAGATTGGGGCCTGCTATATCTACTTTTACTTGCTTGTTTTACCATCACACTCCAGAACGTTCTGCATGAACAACTGCTTTCAAAAAATTGTTTTTCCTGAGCTGAGATCAGTAGTAATAGCAATACACAGGAGTACTAAAACGGGGAGTGTAAAGTGAGTGCAGAGCCCGAAGAAAAAATGCACAACTAGTAAACTGGCCAGTAGCATCGGCGTTAGCTGACTTGGCTCCAATAATGGGAAGAGCCTTAAACCAAGCAAAAAGGCCGCATAGATGACCGACAACAGCCTTCCGCACCCTAGTCAACATCCATTTTCCCATCTCCTCCTTCTCGCCGTCCGCCACCACGACGCCCGCGACCCCGACCCCGACCGCGGCCTCCTCGGCTGGATGACGACGGAAGATATTCCTTCGGGTCTGTGCCTGGCGGCGCGACCAGTATATGCGCACGGGCTGCGGCCTCAGGATCCCGGGAGATGATATCGTCCGAGCGTAGTTTGTTTCTAGTCGGGGTTAGAAGTCATTACTACTCCTTCGACAGACAGTATACGAATCACTCACGAGCCATTATCCGTCTCCATAAGCGCATCGACACTGCCTTCTACCACGCCTATGCTCAAACGACCGCTTAAGCTGGCATTAACACCGCCGACAACCCGCACACCGAGGGTGCGCCCATCCGCGACTTGTTTGTCAAATACGCGCACAGCCTCTCGCGCATCCTTTTCTTGCTTGAAAGTCAAACGCACTGTAACATCCCCGTTCCCAGGCGTCTGCTTCACGGATGACTGTGTAATAGGACCACAGCGCTTGAAAATGGCCTGCATATTAAGGCTCAGTACCGGGGCTTAAATAATAGGATAGTGAAGAGTTGGGGCTCGAGCAGAAACCATTACGCAGCTCCCGATATGACCAATTTCGACGAATGAAGATGCCCCACGGAAACGAACTTGCCAGGGAAATGTCCCATTATCCCACTTCTCGCATCACAAGAATCTAATTTCACCATTACTCACCTCCACATCCTCTGCGGTCGTCCCTTTCACAAGACCAGTGACTTCCACAACATTTCCTCGTGTGCTCGCCCCGCGAATTGATAGTTCCTTGTCTGGACCTAGTCCTGTTGCCTCCTTCAGTGCCTTCACTGCGCCTCCAAAATTCATTTTGGGCGGGGCTTCCTTTGATGGAGCATCCAAGCGGTCGGATAAAGACTTCCCTGGTTCAGCACCTTTTTGGTACATGTCATGCTTCCATGGGGAGTTGATGTCGGCTTTTGGTGGACGTGTGTAAGGAGCTGAACCAGCGCGTCGGGCTTTTGAGCGCACGGGCCCAACGCCTTCGGCGGGATCTAGGTTCATGCGTTCCAAAAGAGATGCCATGGCAAAAATACACCTAGAGGCTGCGTCCTGGGTGTTGAGAGGCGAGAGACAAGCGGTGATTTACGCAGAAGACGAGGAGCCCTGTGGCCAACAGGCGGAATGGCCGTGACACTCATTCCGTCTCAGTCACCCTTATTTAAGCGGAGCGTGAATATTGGTCACAATTCGCTGCGGCGCGGCTGTGCATGTCCCACACGCCCTTGAACACGAACAATCATCAAGAACAACATCCATGGCTCGTAATCGTCATTCAGCACGTAACCTTAAGCTCACTTCAACTAGGAAAGCAAAGCACCAGGAATCCAAGACCAATGCCCGAGCACGCCAACGGGCTAGACGGTCCTCCGTGTATGCCCGCGCTGCACATCGTGCTAAATCCACGCAGTGGGCCCTAATTGCCCAGCAAACTGCGCGTATTGTCCTCGGTGATGGCAAGTACGTGGAGACACGGCGTGCTCCCGTGGCTTCTACCCTTGCTAACGCATCTGAGACCCCACAGCCCTCGTCCGCGGTCCCCATGAGGACTTGGCATATAGTACATGATATCTCCGCACAGGTCCACCACTCTGCTCTTTCAACAACGTACTATCCTCCCTCTCACGATTTCCCGAAGCCTGTGGCTTCCGTGGATGCACCCATGTTTGAGTTCTCAAGGCACTCGGCCCTTTCAATCGTTCGCCGCCTGTATCTTACAAACCAGCCGCCCACCCAATTCCCGTATCGTGTGCACAATTCGAACATTGGCATCCTCTCCGCCCTATCTCGACGTCCGGGGTCCGGTTTCCTGAGTGGCAGCTCGACCTTCAGCGCCGTTCTTGCACGTTCTACATCCCTCATTTCATCCATCACCTCCACCCTTGCCCATCCCTTTTTTGCCTCGCTCAGAGAACGAACAAGGCTCGCGAACCCTGCAACGGCAGCGTTATCCACTGATGCGTTGCTTTATTCCCCTTCTGTTGTAGGCTTGCGTCGCGATGATGCAGATCATTTCGAACTTACGAACGACGATTTCGACGGTGAACTCGACGCCATACCAGCGGATCCAACTACGAAGGATTTGGAAGCTCCTCCTGCCGTCAATGCCCAAAATCAGCGAGCTATGGGCGAATACGTTTCCCCTTATTTTATGAATGTGGTATCCGCGGCTCCCATACTTGCTGGTACATTTCAGTCCTCCTCACATACTTCTTCGGAGTTGGAGTCGGATCGTCTTCTACGACAAACCGTGAAATCGCGTATTGCCAAGGTCTTACGTCTATTCGCTGCTCGTGGCGATACCACGTTGGTTCTCGGTGCCTTTGGATATGAAGAAGGCACACCGATCGTCATGGTTGCTCAGATTTATGCTGAGCTCCTCGCATGTCATCCGAATCTCGGGGACGTTCTCGATGGGGAGTTTAGAAATGTCTTCCAGAAAGTCATCTTTGCGATACCGGCAAAGCTTTTCTCTATGTTTAGGAACACGTTCGAAATGCGGATATTCGAGGACAAACTCATTCACTCCTTGGAAAGCTGCTGAGTTTTCGTGCGATCACTCGGCTGTGCCTGTATACGTCATGTTCTACTGTATCTTTGTATCTGTATATCTCTCTAGACGTAATTTATCCTTTTTCTAGAATATATATGATGATGGGGCGATAACAAATGCTTCCGTGGTGTCTTGATCATTAATTTTTTTTTGGCGAATCAGCGACCAATTGTCGAGTCAAACTGGCCGTTATTCAACAATCGCTTGTGGATAATGCCACAGTCGTAACGCAAAGGAAGGCATTTACGAACGCGCGCAAGATAGACGTTGACATATGCTCCTAGCGTTTGACGTTTGACGTGCTTGACAGCTTCACGGTTTGACCTTTCGCGAATGGCTTACTATGATCCGAGTCGTGATAGACCTGAGTGAGTGCACTTTTGGATCCGCGGCTGAGATGCCGTCTGAGTTTGGTTGCAGGAATCGGATTCCATGCCACTGTCAGTCGCAACGCCACCCCGTCTTTGGTTAACGGGACGTATGAGGCCGCAATACGCGCGCCTAAGTACAGATAGTAGCAGGGCTGTGACAAGACCAAGAACTGAGCACCTGGCACATCTGAAGCTCGCGGCCGTTGTCAGAAAGAGTTTTCACGTGGTGCTAAAATGTCGTACATATGCCAGTGAGTGACTCCTGTGCTGTAAGTGGTTCTAAATAGACGCTCACTGGCGATCCGCGGACTAGAGTGCTCTGAAACACGGCCCGCCGGCGTTGAGGAACCAGAAGAAAAAATTATCTCATCCAACCAAGTACAGCATCAAGCGCCGCCGCAAGTATCCGGTCGACTTGGAGAAAAAGGGCGAACAAAAAAGTGTTGGCCAACCCGGTTTTGGAAGAAAATAAGAGTACCGTGAATGGATGCCGCCCAGCCTGTGGGGACCAGTGCAACCATCGTGAACGGATTTGCTGGTTCTGCTCCCCACGTTTCAGTCTAGTGACTCAGATCGGTCAATTGCGACGTTCATTAGAAGATATCGAATCTCATGGGAGTCTTGGAGGGGTGTTCCACGTAAGACACTCAACTCCGTACGATTAGGTTGAAGCTGCGTGTGCCATCAATATGTACACGGATCCGTAGACACGTATGAAGCGTTATTCGTATGAAATTTACACTTGCCAACTGATCGCCGCAAGGGATTCCAAGGAAACACTGTCCGACCATCGCCCACAGGTTTTCAGGGCGTTTTAAGTTTCCAACACATCTTCATCTGGAATTATCACTGAAAGGTATTGTGGGGTTCCCCATGAGGTTGTGCCTACCTGTCTCACGAAACAATAGATAATGACATCGGATGCGAAAAGGGGGTCGAGAGTCGGAGCACCGATGGATCACAGGTTGAAGATCTTAACAACAGGACAATACTTGCATGTTTTTAGTCCTCGCCGTCGCTCTAGACTTTGGAAAGCCGGGGTTGTGGTAGTAGAATAGGATGCGCTCTCTCCCGAAGTGTAGAACGTACAGAATGTGATCCCTGGGCAATCGTTGCCTCCTTCAGTAGGTGAGTGGAGGCGGTTCCGAATCTATAGCTGTACCTGAAGTCCATGATCCACGGAACGGTCCCAACAAGGTGGCGACATTACGGCGAATGCAACCACAATCAACAGGGATGACGTGTGGCCCGGACAAGGAAAAAGGGGGAAATGCTCGCTCCGCGAATGGCAATCGTCACCGCGGGTATCGAGACAAAAGTACGGGGACTGATGAACCTAGGATGCTATGCCAAAGCGCAGACAGAGGGGACAGACCGGGCTAGCAGCAACTGTGCGACAGTTCCCAGACTACCGGGAGAGGGTAAAGATGTCCTAGTCCAGAATCTATCAGCGTATCAGCGGCCTCCATCCGGTACAAGTCCGAGTCCGCAGCAGTACGTGTTGGGAGTTGCAGTGTAACGGAGGGCTAAATCCTAAATCCTGAGCGGTCCCGCGGGGCTATGCACAAAATGACGTGTCACGCAGTCCGACCGACCCACCAGTTGACAATACAATCAATCAGTGGCAAGAAAATATGTGAGTGGCCCGGAGTTGCCCTGGTTGATTTACCCTGTGGGAAAGATGCAATTATTTGGTAATCAAGGTGACCGGGGACCGTCACGGGGACTTTTGCATGTGCGTCTGCGTCTCTGGTTACCGAAAACCGAGAATTTGGTCCCTTGCTTTTACAGAGCCATCGCCCGCCTCTCTTCCTTTCCATCCTACAGTCTCAAAATCAAATGGGGCACGGCACTTTATTGTCTGAACGGTTTGAATTTCCATATCCTTTACCTGCCGAGGACCGAACTCAAATCTGGCTCAGATTTCTATATGCCCCTCCAGGACAACGCCGGAAGCAGATGTGGTGATCTACCCTTCAGGCTCTTCCCCCAAATGGGCGGCTGGATCAGGCTCAGAAGTACTTATGGTCGGCCACGCCTATCCGATTTTTGTCTGTGCCAGTCCCCTCGTCTCCTTCACCAGTTTCACGCAACCCAATTCCCTTGTAATTCTCTCGTGAAAACCTCATCCAGTACGTTCTTCTTCACTCTCTTTTCCTCCATCTTGCCAATCGTTGCACTGTTCTGTTTATAGCATCATGGCGAGAATTGTCGTACCGTCACTCACCCCTTACAACATCGACAATTCGCCTTGGTCGGTCCCTGTCAACTTGACCTTCAGCAGAGCAGAAGACTTTCTCCTCAACTTCTTCTCTGCCGCAATGTACCATTTACATACTGCCATCCTATTTACATGGACAGACTACAAGACTATTTTTCTTCCTATTGTAAGCCTCCTTATCCGTTACCGTTTCTCTTGCCTCCTCCCCGTGACACCCTGCTTTGTAGACGGCCTTTGCCTGTGCAACGGCACCTGTACAATCATTCTCCAGCCTACTTCAATCCTGGATATGGATCTGGCTTCATCTACTCTTATGCAATGTATCCAACCAAGCGCGCAGCTGTGAAGAAGACAAAGTCAATCGTCCCTGGCGCCCCCTCCCAGCAGGTCGAATAACCGAGTCCCAGGCCATTGCCCTACGATGGGCCATCGTCGTGTTATGTTTATTATGGTCATCAATCTACGACCAAGACCTGGTCTTGACGACCATTGGCCTCGTGGCCACCACCTTCATGTATGACGAACTCGGTGCGGCAAGCCACATCATTGGCAAAAATTTCTGTAATATAGGTGGATATGCTTCTTTCGAAATTGGTGCCACCTCTATCATTGGTTTGTCGTTGCCCCAGCTTCCTCGAATCACGGATGCTGATGGGGATTAGGCGCTAACCATGCAATGGACTTCGTGTCCGTCACTGCCGTCATCATAAGCGGCATTCTCATTTTTACGACAATCCAAGCACAAGACTTTCCTGATGTCGAGGGAGATAAAGCTCTCGGCCGGATGACCTTCCCCATCTATGCCCCTGAGTTCTCGCGAGCTTTCACCCTCTTTGCTACTGTCGCTTGGTCGACGTTTCTTAGTTGGTTCTGGGGAGTTGGTCCCCTCAGTGCCGCATTCCTCGTCATCTTTGGTACTTACGTCGGGCTACGCTACTACCACTGGCGGACTCTGGAAGCAGACAAGAAATCATATTTGATATTTAACGTGCGTCCGCAAATCTCGCATGAGGCCGGTAAAGTCGAAGCTGACAGATGGTGGCTTTTCAGATCTGGCTCATGGCCGCGCACGTCCTCCCATTGCATGCCAGGACGTCCGTTTTGGCCTTTTAACTGACCGATCGCAGCCCCATTTACGCTATATTATGTATCGACACATTATCCCATAGGCCCGGTGCATGAGTGTATTTTTATTTGCGGACTTACGGTCGCAGTTACGTCTTTACTGCTGGTATAATGCATAGGTAAACCCACTTCGAATTCTCTATTACACTATTTGATTATTATTTCGATTATTGTTTGATTTCAATACGATGTTCATCGTGAAACTACTCCTTTGAACTGCTTGACTGGGGAGAAGAAGTACGCGTTCCCACCATCGTGGGCATGTCTCGGGAGTGTACGTCCCACGTCCTTGTGCGACGTGTTGCGAGTTGATGCGGATGGACATTTAATTACCTTGTTCGTCACCGGCGATGATCTCGGAGAGCCAGGGGAGACCGTTACCGAGTCGCCCGTGTGCGAGGTATTAATGAGGTTTGTCGCCAACTACATAATGGGGTGTATGCCATCCCGCTCGGAACGTGTGTTGCATGAGGGTGACGATGATCCAGTGCATCCTGTGAGGAAACGAATCGCCGAGTCAAGATGAATGCAGTGAAGCTATCGCGCCGATGAGATAGCATCAGTGATGTTGCGCCTACTAAACAAGGCATTTGAGCGCCCGCGATAGTCTTACTTATTGTCGAAGTGGATCGAATACTACAAAGGGTGTTCATCCACTTTCTTGGCAGAAAAATCCACCTACAGTGGCTTATTGTTCTCTCCAGACAGGAGATCGTCCTAAACTAGTCCAATGGAGAGTCTAAACATTGTCTCAATCTTCACAGCCTACCCAATCGAAGCAATACAATTAGCTTAATCGTTTATTGCCTTAATCGGATCATGGAGTCATTCTCTCCCTCTACTGGCATCTACCGATTCGTACTGCACTTCATTACGATTGGGCTGTGGTGAGAGACGACTACACGGCCTCACTTGATGAAGCTCTTCCGGAGTCACGGAGAGCATTATATCTCAGTATCTGGCTTCGGGCTCAATTTTTTGCTTCCGATTGAACCCGGGATGACGTCCCGCATTCTATGTCTCGTGCAGGCAACCTGACAATAACTCGCAACAGAAATAGAAACCCTTGTAGCCCGAACGTAGGTCCACGAGCACCACGGATCGTAACTGGTGTCCTGTCTCGGCGGCTAGACCACCACCAATGTGAAATCGCACTGGGTCGCTGACGCAAGCGGCAAATTCGAGAATTAGACAAAAACAATGCAGCCAGGGGTAGCATGTCATGAGTTAGGCATGGGAAATTGACATTTCAGGAGCTCAACTTGAAGACGCATTGTCACGCAGGGTCGAACCGGAACATACAGTAGCGTTGCACAATTAACTTTCTTGTGCTAGCTAGGCGATACTGGGGTGATTGGCGCTGTGACCCACTCACAAAAACGGTGCCATTTTCGGAGGTCGCCTCATGGGACTTGGTCCATTCCTGGAGACTTGACTCAGTCTGGCTAGTCGGGGTGGAGGGCTATCGTTCCGGCCTATTATCCAAGAGTAGGCACTAGCCACGGCGTCAGGCTGTCCTTTTATCCTAGCACTATCACCGTCGAAGATTGAATCAAAAGACATGGCGACCGAGGTTAGACACCCTAGATTCTCTTGATGATGTTCGTATCCGGATGTTGCGCAAAGCAACGGTGAGCACCAGCCTGAGGGAAGCGCCACAAGGCCGACACATACTTTGATCCCAACAAGGATGCCCGTGCAACACGACCTCTCACGTAGAGGGGGATGGTACTGTACTGTACATCAGGACATCAGTGCTACTGTGGGGCTACGGAAAGCACATGTGTGAACGCCGGGGCCGTGTGTCCAATAAAGGATAAAGACATTCCGATACGGTGGGTGATGCAAGTTCTGCATCACTGACTGGCAGTGTAATGAAACATCGAGAAGTGACCAAATGATGTAGTCCGGCAAATAGCAAGCGCCCATTTTTCCACAACGGAGAGCACACGTAGCGTCACGGCACCACATGGACTCTATGAAACGTCTATGAGTCAATGATCCTCTAAAAAAAAAAAAAGAATGCGGCGATGTCGTGAGAGTGCTCTGCTCCAAGGGTCCATAACCACCCGTCACTCACTCTAAGTTAACTATGCTCAGGGACGGTAACACGCGCCACATGGCGAGCTGGACTGGACGCACGTGACTCGGTCAGCCTCAGAAAAGCAATGTGTTTGGCTGTCAGCGCACGGGAAACATGGGGCAGCCAGTGACGGCGAAGGCGAGGCGAAAGAGTGACAAGTCGTTGTCTCTTGACAGTGCATCAAGCCAGCGTGGGGCTGCCAGCGACCAAGTCCGTTAGTTTACTGCTATTCTTGTGGGGGTTGGAATTTAACGTGGGAACTTGTACCCCGAGCACTGCGCAAACTTACGATTAAATAATTATTAATTAACAGACCAAGACAGGCATTTACGCATTTTTGGACAACAAAAACGGAGTGAGTGTAGATGTGACTCAGACGAGAGACACATTGGAGATGCATTCTACAGTACCACTAACAATTATGCCAAGGAATAATGTTCAACATGTGTGACCGTAGCTTTGGACCCTCATAAAATGACGTATTTCGGATGAGTCTAAAACAAGTTACGAGGAGAGAAAAAGATTTCCAGGAAACGAGTGCGTCATTTCTACCCTTCACCCTCGCCTGATAGTAAACCCCATATCTTCCTCCCTACGTTCCGTGCGAGCGCCCACGGTGCGCCTTCTTCGATGGATTCACGCATCCGGTGGGCAAACTTGACTTGATCACCAGACGTAAACGATTCGCGAAGTGTTGCAAGGATAATGGACGTCGGGGCAAGGTATTTGGATATGACGCGCCTAAGCTCTGGAGCTGGCGTGGACAACGGGAACAACATCCTGCGATACGGGGGAGAGCTGGGAGCCGCTTCAGCAATGCAGCAAATCAAAAGAAGGTTGAGGAAGCTACGCACAGGATATCTTCATTCATGTTAGCAGTCCACTCAGATCCAAAAACATGCGCCTCTGGAGTGCGGTAAAATTCATTTTGTCTACCCTCTCGAACGGCCCGAGCCCACATTGCTTTGGAATGTTCATACGCAGCTTGCTGCAAGAGGTCACGCTTCATGTGAGACATATGCTCCGAGGCTGCTTGCCTCGAGTGGGATAACCAGACGTAATAGCCTTCTTGCCAGTGCCGTTGCGAATTTTCAGGGTGTTCGGGAGTTGTTGTACGAGATGATGATGTAGGTCCATCTGAAACCTCTGCACCCGGCGAATCGGAAATGTACTGACCCAGTGTCGTGTTGGCCTCCTGGGGGAGTGGTATATTCGCCGAAACCGTAGGTGACTTGATGGTCGGGCCGTAATTAACATTCGTCAGGACACGATTGACTTCGTGATTGAATATACGACGCAGACAGAGGGTGTAACATTTAGGCTCATTTCCATGGGCACGGCCAAAATGAGACTGGGAACAGTACGTGATGCATCGCTCGGATGTGGCAGGGGAAAAACGGCCTGCAATTATTAGACTCGTGCGCGAGAGCGAGTGAGATTCGAACCCACCTCGAGGAGGAACTGACAGTCTAATTGAGGGTAGGCGATCAACAAATGACGACTCAGGGGCTTTCTGAGAGGATGGAGGAGGTTGTACCCTCGGGCGAGGACGTGGAGGCGGACTGGGATGGGTCGATGGCCCAGGTGTGGAAGGGTCAGTTGAGTCATGAGCAGAGGGGCGATCACGTTGTTCTGTAGGTGAAGACATTAACGGCTCTTTGTCACTCCTAAGGTTCAATTTGTTTGGAAGAGTGTTTCCCAATAGTCTGGGCGAGACGAGTGATGGATACCAATACCAGGATATAAACGAGTGGACGGACAAGCAAGTATTGGACCATGGCACAGCACCCCGCGGCTGTCTCCGGAGCACGTGACCTTCGCGAGGTGTTTTTTTTTGGGATATGGTGGCCTTTCCCTTCATCACGGCGCTGCGCAAAGAATTGCTATCGCAGCTTACGCACAGGGGGCCATTCATCGTCCCTTTCCTTATGCTGTGGGGAAAGTCCCCGGAGATGCAGAGTATGTGTCTCTGTATGTGCACGCCATGGAAAGCGTCTGCCCTTAAGAAGGCGGTTCGAGCTGCATGTACGGTGCCCACTCATTTTTTCTTCAGAAATGTTGAATGTGGCTGGGGCTCTGCAGTCCAAACACTCGGTCATATACGCGATGATATGAGCGGACCAGGCGTTGGACATATTCCTCTTAGGAATAGTCATGCAATTGCCGAGTTCTCTTGGTAACTGAATGGGGCTCACTCTTGTGCGGCGCCTTCGTATTTTTTCCACATTCGAACAGTTTGCCTGTTCAACGTCATTTACATTGATGGAGAGGTGAGTTAGATGTCCGTTTCTCCCATTTTTTTTCCTTTGCCTTGTATGATGTTCCAAATCGTTTGGATTTCTTCAGGGAGAATATCCTTCTCTAGGATCCTAGAGAGGAGCGTGCTCCGCATTTTGACACTACTGAGCATCCGGTTTACCTCTTTATTGTTTGCATCTGACCTTACTCAATCCCCTACGCTCTTGTTTAGACGTCGACTCTATACTGTGACCCAAATTTGTTGGCGTAACTTAGTAAAGAGGGTAGTTTCTGTAGGCGAATAATGTAAATGCTGACCTAATACTACCGACTATATACTTCTCCTGTACTGTATGACGACGACAAGGAACAGTCAATCCTCGGGAACTGGTTGTCTCTACAAAAGGTTGACCTTCACTCATATATCAACCCAAAGATTACTGTTGATGGTGATACCTACATAGAGGCTCCGTACCACCAGCACATCCTCAGTCCAACAACGAAAATGGGGTAAGAATCAATCGGATGACACTCTTGGTGCAACAACATCCTGAATAGTGTGCCCCATGCTTCCCCTTCACCCGTCTGTAACCCTGTACTTCACGGGGATACTGTGGAGTCCCTTCGTTACCTCATATTTTCGCCAACACCGTTTTCTCCTGATCTACCCCCAAAGGATCGTCAACCAGGTTCATATATAGCTCTCGATTGCGAAATGGTTGGTGTGGGTCCCATGGGAAGAGAGTCAACACTTGCGCGAGTTTCGGTAGTCAACTACTTTGGAGCCGTCTTGATGGACGAGTTTGTGCGACAAAAGGAACGGGTTACGGATTGGAGGACGCAGTGGAGCGGAGTACGGGAAAGAGATATGATAAATGGTGATTCTTGTTGCCTTCGCTTTTGCACGGACTTACCAGTCTCCCCGTTATTCCCAGCGAAGCCTTTCGAAGAGGTTCAAGCCGCGGTGGCGGAGCTCATGAAAGACCATATTGTTATTGGACATGCCATTCAGAACGATCTCAAGGTCAGAATTGCGTTATTCTTGCTTGCACATGGCGCGCAAACTTTCTCCCTTCAGGTCCTCATGCTCTCGCATCCGCGGGCGCAACTTCGCGACACTCAAATTTTGGCTCACAGGCACGGTCAAAGCCGCTCCGCTCGACCGGCTTTGAGGAACCTGGTACACGATATGCTTGGGGCAAAGATTCAAGAAGGCGAACACAGTAGCGTGCGCCACAATACCGGTCTTGTATCCGAGGTGTTCACTGAATCTAATCACAGGTGATAGATGCTCGTGCTACCATGGCGATCTACAGACTTAATCGTGGACAGTGGGAGAAGGGCTACGCTGCCGTTCCCATCCGTGTTCGGCGGAACGCAAAAGCAAAGGCGCAACCAAAAGCTTCTCGAAAGTCCACCGGACTCGAGGGTATAGCAAGAAGACGAACAGAGGCAGCTCCGCCATCCAAGACACATTCTAAAGGTGTCTCATCTGGCCTGTCAACCATTGTACGCCATCAGATGAGAGACAAGGGAAGAACGGATGATACCAAAGTAAAATGGTGGACCCAATTAGTGGGCACCGGAGATAGTTCAAAGGGTCGTATCAGTGCTATCGCATAGCTCCTAGTATACTACAGTATTGTACATTTAGACTGTAACCCATAGTAGGATATGGCGTGGGATGTTCACTACTCTGAGACTGCGCATGCCCTCCATTCCGAGCTTTCTGACCATCACTTTGCTGCCGCTGTTATTATACCATGGGTGTTCACGGTCTCGCGACATACCTTCGAGAAAATCTCCGCGTGCTATCAACATCTCTCATTCTGTCTCAAGAGCAAGCAAAATCCAAGCCCGCACTTCCTCTTGTCATCGACGGCTGGTCGTGCGTACAATTAATTGACACACTGTAACGTCATCGATAACGGTTCCGTAGCTTTATATATGAACTCCATAACCAATCCCGTTTGCCGTGGGTGTATGGTGGCGAACTTGGAGAGTTCCGCGATCTTGTGATTCGAGTTGTTCGAGCATGGATCTCAGTTGGTTTGAGACCGTATGTTGTATTTGACGGTACGACCACCCCTCTTTTCGCTCACTCTTGACCTACCTAACCTGAAATCACTGGATCAGGCCCGTATCGCCCGTCTAAGTTTACGACTAGTGCAACTCGCATGGCGCAGTCTATCATCCAACCCTCACTGTTATTTTTCAGGACCTCATCCATTTCCCGTGCTACACCGCGCTTCCTGCGGGAGAATTCTATCCTGCCCCCACTTTATTATGCGACAACTCTTGACGCGTTACGATCGCTTAACGATGCTGTCGAAATATACTTTGCAGACGACGAGGGCGACCCATTTGCCGTTGAGCTCGCCGGTCGGCTCAAAGGCTATGTGACTGGTCGAGACTCTGACTATGTCATCCTAAACTCCGAGGGGTATGCCGGATATATTCCTATGGATCAGATGTTCTGGAGTATCGAGTCCCATGAAACTGGAGGGGGAAATCAATCTGAAGATGATGCTGGATTCGTGGTGGCACGAAAAAACAAAGCCCGATGGTATGCCAACGAAGCCTCCAATTCGTTTCAGGGGATCATCCCACCGGACACGAGCGGCGAGCTGTCTCTAAGTCTCATCATCTATACCTCGCATGGGCTGGCCTCCCACTTACAAATCTCTCTCCCTCTTCTTCCACTACTGGCGGCTCTTATCGGAAATGACTTCACTGCAGATCGCCGTCCTATAAACAAACTATTCTTCGATCGTAACATGACTGTGTCCCAACGCATCGCTCGCGTAGCGAGTGTCTTGAAGTCGGTCTCGGCTGTCGCGACGGGAACTCCTGCAAAAAAGAAGGCACGACATCAGATTAGTAGCGTTGTGGATTTTGTGGATGTGACCATCGAGTCCCTCCTGATCCGACCAATATCCATGGGATCGGGCGAACGGGAAAGCATGGTAGAGAAGACCGTCGATGCTGCACTGGAATATGCAATTCCCAAACATCAGGAATGCGGCGAAGGATCGACCTCTGTTTGTCCCCTTCATGACTCCGATTCATGCCCGCTAGTAGCATGTCTTTCTCGTCCTACCTCCGATCGCCCTCCCGAGAGCGAATCCCGAAAGCAAGTCCGTTTTCTTTACCTTTCAGCATATCGTCACGGCCACTTTTCTCCGGGCTTGATGGACATTTTGAGTTCCGGAACCGCATGGCCAGATTCATTCTTGGAGGATCCAGATGTTGAGACTGTGTCCCGAAGCCTGGGGCGGCCGATCCGGGAATGGGTTTATGCGATCATAGATGACGGGATTGGCCTTATGTGGCATGATGTCAACCCAGAGGAAAACGGATTGGGAGGGACTAGTGCCGATGAAGCGAGCGACGACGACGAAATCGTTGACGTTGTCGAGGAAGACTCCGATGAAGACGTGGGACCCGGCAACCCTCTGGCACCGCTACAGGGGGCTCTCAAGGAACTCACTATTGGCGGAAAGCCACCTCCGTCAACGTCAACGTCATCTCATTCAACAATCTCACGTGGTATGCGACCCAAGTACGTCACTGAACACATTCGCCGTGGTACTCGGCACGCCGAAGAGCCTGTATCTGTCCCATTACTTACCACTTTGCTGTCGTCCCACGACATCAACACTGGGAACGATCCCAACGCCCGGCCTATTCAACTTGAGGATGAGGACTTCCGCTTGACAGTCTTTTTACGTTTTCTGGGCTCCGACACGCATTTGGTCAAGGGACTTCCATCGGAGTACCTAATGGCCGTCGTGTCATTGAGATGGATAGTAAGCCGCCTTGCCAATCGAGCCGATGAAGCCCAGTCTAGCGCTGAAAGAGAAAAAGAGAAATGGACTACTAGGGAGGCCCAGGCCTTCTTGGCGTCCTTCTCTTGGCCAGGTGGCACGTCAGTTGAGCCAACCAGCCCACCATTGGAGAACCGTAGCATCCAGCTCACTGCCCAGATATTGGCTACATTTGACGCGGTTGAGATGCTTTCTCAGGTCCTACTCTTGACAAACAAATCACCAAATCCGGCATCTTTCTTTTCTGGAAGGGCATTCCACGATTTTCTTGCCAAAGGAAATAGTCCGGACATGCATCTCCCACCTGGATTGTGGGACGCTTGTGTGGATGGCTTGGAAGGGGCCTTTTCGCACGAAAGGGACAAGAAGAGGAAGCGGAACCGCAAGCTGATGGAACACCAGGCGAAAACGGCGCATGGACCAGCGGTGCATGGAACTCGAATCCACCAGAGTATGTTCGGCGTCCTTTCGTCTATGGGTGACAGTGTCTAGCTGTCTCAGTTAGCTGGCACAAAGTCGTTTAGATGTCTGATGCTACCTGACATAGTCTGACATGCAGTAGTACCTGGGTTCCCGAACTGTTGTGCTAAACGGATGATTCTCCAGGAGGTAGTCTCACGCGCTTCGAGTTTTACGAAGGGACGTGTCGGACTTGTGTGGGTGTCTGTGGTATTAGCAATCGTATAATGCGATCATGGCTATGAAGATTTCTGCCATAATAATCTCGAAGCTCACGGCCACAATCATATACTGTACTTCGAAACCGAATATATACAACGGATGAGTTATGGAACTACGCAGCTACCGCACAGCCTCGGAGCGGGCGACGCCTATATCACCGCTATGACACAGGATGCAACAATGTAAGAGTGCCTAGCACAGCCTAAAGCCTGAGGCGTAAGTGCCTGCGGCTGCAGTGGCCCGACAACCGTGGCACCAAGCAGTCGCAGTTGCCATATATGGTGCGGACCATTTGCGGCGATGCACACGTGGCCTCTGCTTTTGATGCCTTTGGCCCTGAGGCACCAATGGCTGTGCTAGCAGTTTCCAAGTCAGTTATCATAATACATCGATTTCGTCCATTGTTCCGTCAATGCTGTTCCAGACTCTTGTCGAACCTCGGGAAGTTGCACCGCTATGTCTGTGTCCTGTCTGACTCGCGCTGTGGCCATGTATTTCTTCCCTACTTATAAAAAGACCCATGTTTGGATGTTAGTTGGAATAACCTAGCCAGCTTCCGCCTTTAAGCCCCCACATCTACCATGCTCTATCCTTCTAACACATTGACTGTTCCATCAACGCCACAATCTGGCACCATGACTCTTTCAGGATCGTCTGGCACAGGACCTCGAGTTTCCCCAGACATCCTTACATATTCCTACGCCTCACGAATGGTTTACGTGACGCCTGGCGAGAACTACGACGTAAGTTCCCCTTTTGCCCTCTGAGTGAAACGTGTTGCTGATGGATCTTCTTCCAGCACGCTGTCGATATCGCGAAACAGTCCTTCATAGAGCTCAAGGATGTAGAAAGCGAGCGAATCAGCTTGGAGGTCCATGTCGTGCTCAAGAACCAGCAAACACGTAGGACCGCTGAGATCGGGCGGACGGCCTGGTCTGTAGTGGTCGCCTCACTCGCGCGGTTCGAAATCGTGGAAATACGCGTCGCGCCCTTGCCCTCCAACCCCAAGATTGCGGTGGGACTTTCAAGTTCGCAGTCCTCGTCCTCTGAGCCACCCCCTTATGCCTCCGAGAAGGCTTCAAGCTGGTATTCGGATTCACAGTCAAACCTAGCTCCATATAGACCACAAAGTGCTAGCTCCCAAGCGTCCTCATCATCCTTTGCGACCCGTGTTGTAGACCTTCTTACACCCAAGACTTCTCGAGGTCGTCTTTCTCCTCAACCATATCACCAATTCTGAATCTAAGCGGCGTTTCAGGTCTTTATCTTATTCTGTTTTTGTGCTTATACTCTACCACGGCCTTCATCTCTGTTGTAATCCTCCATTCCACTGATACCCAGTCCATTGAAGATATTTTGTTATTGTACTCGAGTAGATGAGAAAGTACAATGTCTTTACTCGAATCAATAGTCAGATCCATCATTTATCCAATATAACCCGCGAACCATGACCTTACCGATTTTCGACGGAGAAGGGCATCGGTGAATGAGTCCTTCAAATAAACCTTATCATCGACTGTGCCTTAAAAGGGCCTTGCTACGGAAGGTGGCATTGTATTGTAGCAGGTTGTTGATGTCTCGGACCCAGTCGTCTTCCTTGCCAGGACCAGCACCCTCTCCTTGAACATCTAAGGCGGGGTCTGATATTGAAGACCGGTTAATGCAGGGGATGGGATGCAACGACGAGCGGACTGTGACCGATTCTCCGGGGTTCAGGATATGGGAGGCTTGCCCGTCCATGGATACAGCTGCGGGTGCACGGCTGCGTTCACCTATCTGCTAGTCGTCAGAATGAGGGGCAGGGGACAAGTGCAATGGCATGATGTTGGTAGAACACGCACTCGAAGGGTGATAGAGGAAGAGGCTGGGAATACTAGTGGCCGGAAAGATAGACTTCGGGGACAGATTGGGGTAAGAACCAGAGCACTGAGCGATGGATGAACGATCGGGCCACCCGCAGAAAGGGAATACGCCGTGGAGCCGGTTGGTGTCGAGACAATCAAACCGTCCGACTAGAAACAAAATTGAGTTTGGTTTAGGGTCTCTGAATATAGCAGTACTTACTACAGCTTCGGTGAGATGCTGACCGTCGACGAATGCATCAATTGTGTTTAGATGCGGACTTGATCCTCGGTGCAAAGCAACCTCGTTCATTACTTGCCAGTCTGAGAGATAGTTGGGTCATTGCATTGAGTAGATGGCACATACACGAATACCTTCGCCCTCATTGCCAATACTTTTTCCATTCTTATCGGAGAATGCACAGGACAGGCGCATCCTGTATAACACCGTGGCTTTTCCTTGAAACACGCTCTCTAATGCTTTCGAGAAATCGTCGACATCTGTGTCAAATCTTCGAATCATCTGTCAATATAGATAACACAAAATAGGCTCGCTCACGGAATGGAAGAAGAAAACCGAGCGTCCCCATTGAGAAACTAAGCACCGGTGGCACAGCTCCGACCTTGAACAGCGATGACGCATGGAGAATGGTACCATCGCCACCAAGAGTAATGACTAGATCGATCTTATGGGAACCTTGGCCTGTTATAAATAGTTATAATGATATTTAGGCCGCTGGGGCGAAGTACGCACCAGGACGCCACACTTCTACACCTTTTGGTATGTCCGATCTATCTTCATGGAACGCTTTTACGTGAGGATAGTGAGTCCGAAGATGACTGTTTTACCGTTAGAGTCGGGATCTCATGCGAGCGTATTCAAACACACTCACACGAGAAAAGAGTCGATGGTGTCGATGACTGGTTTTGTGCGTAGCTTGTTTACGATGAGAATAGACTTGACTTGTTCGGCATTTGTGCTGTCTTCATGAATGAGTTGGCTGCTGCTCGATTAGGGGCGATGTGTACGTTCAAGACATACGTGATAGAGGATTTGGTTGGGTGGAGAAGGGTCTAAGAGAACGCGGGAAAAGTGTCGATGAGGACCACGGCCGAGCACGCCAGCCATTTCCGTGAAGGTAAAAAGCCGATGTTCGTATCTTCTGAGTTCTGAGACATCGTTTCAGAAGGTTGTGAGTTGGGCTCATCGTCATCATCATCGTTCATTGAATTGACGGTTTTCTGTCACGCTAGAAATTATTTACGGAAGAACGGACCGCCGCGTAACAACACACTTATATTCAACGAACCAAACACCCCATTTGAAGACTCAGAAACACAAGATATAATCACCCTAGGGCTAGTCCCAGCTACTGTAACTACTAATTTACTACGATAGTATGCAGGTATAAAGTAGTATTGTAGGCGTTGTTGTCCATTTAATGAGGGTCACGTGTCCGGCCTCACGCGTCTATTACATAATCTGTTCGCGCGTCGCGAACCATTGAATTGATTTCCCCACTCACAGCAGTCGAAGCCTCGATTTCGTCAGTCATTCCCTCCCCCTCCTTGACTGTGATGTCAGATAATTCTAAGCGGACGCGCTCTCAACTCATACTATCCGAAGAATTTGGAGATGTTCACCTCGGAATTTCCCCGCTGAGAGCCGCGAGGCAGGAGAGAAGGAGGAACGTACAGACAGACCCGCCCGCTGGCTCCTCTGAGGCTACTCCTCATAGCGTCGAAGTTGGTGGAGACGAGAGCGGTGATGGACTGTTGTTCTCTCCCCACAAAATTCGACCCCCAAAGCGGGAGCCCTTGTCCCAACAACCAGAATCTCCTTCGAGGACAGATCACCAAAGACAATGTAAGCGACTCAAGCAGGACAATGATAATGATGGTGAGTACCCTGCATGGGTCGGGGGATAGCAACGTGTGATTTACCAATGACTGGTTGGTAGAGCAGTCTCACCTCGCTGTTACCGAGCCAAGGCGAGCCAACGGGCCGTTTGACTTCTCTGCCGTCAACCCGGAACTGCTCCCTTGCACGAGCAATGAACAACCTGGGGCGCCCTCGGCACAACGGGTGCACACGTTTCCTCTCGACTCGCCTACCTTCCGTCCTCGAGACCTTGGGCAACTTATGCCCTCGCCTGGGAAGGCGTCTATTGTCCCTCTGCAGGATGTGTTGCGTTTCTCGAGCTTGCCACGCTCGCTTGGACCCTCAACTGATGCCATGACTGTTGATAGCGATGTTAATGCAAAATTATCGGAAGAGTCTATACGCGATAAGAGTCCTGAAAGATTACAAACACCTCCCCCATCAACGGAATTCGATTCTTCTTCCTCACTCGGGACAGAGGAAAAGTGCACAACCACCCCCAATAGTCAACATACTTCTGTTGCCTCTAGTTTGGAAGTTATGACTTTCTCATTGACTCAGTTACCTGCGATGGCACCCCGGATATCACCCGAGGAACCAGATCGTGATATTACGCCCAAACCCGTCAACCCGCCCCCACCTCCTCCTGGACGTCAATCCGATTCCTCTAGCCCTTGGTGATCCTTCCTCTTTATCCGATGACGCTCCATCCCCCTGTCCACCCTCTCTTCGATGTCCGAACTCAGTCCACCGCCGCACGAACTTGAGATTCATACTCCCAAGGCAGAGCATCCCAGTGGTATTCCACGTGCGATACAACCTTCATCTTCCGCTCGTTTGCGCGACACCGCAGAGAATTCAGGCGCTGCATTATCTCTAGTAGCAAGATCGACTGTTACTTCCTCACGCGGCAGAGGAAGGGGATTCGCGGGGCCGATCGGTTCGACCATGTCAACTCGTTCCTCCTCGATAAAGAAGCAGGGGGTGGGATCGTTAGATGAGGACGTCAACGCTAGTTCGTTGCTGTGTTTCCCTGTCCTCTCACAGTTATTCTGATCCATTATTAGGACCGCAAGGTGTTACTCCAGGGTCGTCCATACCATCTTCGGTTCCAACGAAACGACCCTCAGATTCGCCAGCATTAGCGCCAGATTTCTCGAAGAAAAAGCCGTCTACTGTGGCTATTTCTCACAGGAAGGCCTTCTCCTTTGCGATGCCTACTTCGTCTTCGAGGAACAAGACTACCGAGAAAGCCCCGCCATCTTCACCGCTGAAGCCATCGTCGTTTACGAAGCAACAGCCTCCCAAGCTGCCATCATCGATAAAGCCCGTTTCGTCGCCGGGACTAGGAGAGCTACCTCACCCATCAAAGCACACGGGACTCTCGAATCTTTCACTTGCCTTGGAGAAGCTAAAGAACCCTCCGCCGTCGAGACCTGCCACGACGCTAGGCTTTAACAGCGACACTCGGTTTGTATTCAATGCGCTTGATGCTAAAGGCGCCCCCAAAGCGAAGGATGATAGCACCATTCGACTCGGCCACGGTCTACCCTCGAGCACCAAGGCTACGACCACGCCCTTGCGAAGAGCGGTCACGGTCGAGCCTGGCGCAAGTTCTGAGTCAAATGCTCAGGCCTCCGGTAGTGGACACTTAGCCTCGATTGCTCGTTCTGCGGATCCTACCCCTACGGCGAAGAAAATCAACTTGCATTCTGGTGTTGTTGTGGGGAAAAACTCGTCTAGTAGGCCAAGAGGATTTGTGTATGGAGGCGTTAGCAAGAAACGGCCATTTGAAAAGGTCAGCAAGAAATCGAGTCTCCCAGTTGTGGAAGGTAGCCCAGTGAAGGCATGTGGGAGTGCGCAAACAATGGACCTGGATGAACCTCCTTTGCCATCCGCGACCGAGGTTCTCGCTGCAACGTTATCATCACGCAAGGAAGATAACGGTCAAGAAGCTCCCGCTGTGCCGGCGGCAGTTGAACCGATGAATTTACAAGACGTTGCAGAGCATATTGGTGTTGTTGGATTCGACAACACATCTGCAGAAGGTGGCAAAGCAGAACCTACAGACATATGGAAGCATGCATCTCGTCGAGCATCGTTGGCTTCTCAGTTTCTCCAGCAAACTCTTGCGGTCCTTCCATCGACTCCCTCACCCCCGAAAACTAGCGATTCTAAATCGAAGGCTGCCGAACGATCGCAGTTTAGTTCACAGAGGACGAGGAGTGGCCTCCGTTCAGGTAGCAGTTCAGATGTTGGAAGCTCGCGTAGTACGCCAAAAACGCTATCAAACGGTCATATGGTCGGCACCCACGTTTCCAAATCAGGTCCAACAACTGCAACGTCGTCGTCTTTGAAAGTGCTCAAATCGTGTACCATATTCGTGGACGTACGGACAGACGACGGAGACGATGCTGGGGGTCTTTTCGTGGACATGCTGAAAGGGCTTGGTGCGAAGGTACGCCCCGCACACACTGTCTTGGTCTTAGAGGTCGTTTCGTTGACTGAACTGGGCCCATAAGATTATTGGACGTGCTGGGCAATCATGCACGCACATTGTATACAAGAATGGCTTAATGAGTACCCTGACGAAGTATAGGTTTGTATGTCCGGATATTGATTGTTCTGTACGTCTAATGTTCTTTTTGTAGACTCATGCGCGAACCGAAACCTTTTGTTGTTGGCATCTCCTGGGTGGTTGAATGTGCCGAAAAGTGTAGGCGAGTCGGGGAGGAGAACTTTCTTGTTGACCTGGATGGTGTCAACGTCGCAGGAAACAACAAGGTGAGCTTAATGCATTGTCATATCCGAGCCCTGGGTTTCGACCTGATGTACTCACCTCAAACAGCGCCGACGTTCGATGCTTCCTAAACACATTTCATGGAATATACAATCTCATGCGATGGCACCCCCATCACTTCCTGGTTCTTCACTAACTGGGATACTGGCGAGTGACCAGTCGATGGATGGGTCTTCAGGTGAGGCAGCTCTTCTTACTTGCACGCTAATTAATAATTCTACTCTATTATTTTGTTCTCATAGTAGGTGGAGATCGCACCATGAATTCCAGTGATGGCCCAGCCGAGGACGAAGATGATATACCTCCATTAGAGAGGGCAAGGCAACGTCGTAATATTTTTTTCAAGTCATAGAGCTTGGGAGACATTGTTTTCTACTTGACGATCACTTACATTTCATGGATATCTTTAACGCAATTATTTGTGTCCTGCATCCTGTATCACCTTTACTTCACGTAGAAGCGCATTTGAATCTACTGTATTGGGGGCCGTTGATTGAATTCAATTGGTCTCGGGGCCCGTCGAGAGTCAGCTGACCGAGAAGACGCGATCACATGATAAAGCTTCGGGGGTTGCTCGCGCCTTCTTCCCACGGTTGACAGTTCACTTCACCGATATCGACAACGACGGCTCCGCCTTCACTTTTAACGAAGGCGAAACCACCCGTTGATGGCTCCTCTTCGCGATCGTCCTCCTTTTAACTCTACTGGGCCAGAGTGGCCTCCTCAGCCCGTCACCCCCCTTCGAATCGCGAAAAGAGACACCCCGCAACGGCAACATGCCTCACAACTCAGCCGCCGTAGTTCTAATACTTTTGCGAAACTAACTAATAGCAGTCTCGTTTCCCAGTCACCATTTCGTTCAAAACACTCTCCTGCCCATTCTCCCGCCCCTTCTCCCTCCCCGTCCCGACCTTCATCTGTTCTTCATGCACCTTCACCACGTCGCGTTAGTGGCGAGAAGAGGCCACGTCCCGATTCCATGCAGTCCCACGTGGAAAACGAGCGGCCATTAGGGTTTAAGAGACGCCAGTCCAAGGGTTTTCAAGGCCTCATTGAGAAAGAACCCGTCACAAAGAGCCCATTTCTCCGTCCAACCGCTACAGTAGACGATCCTTTCCCCCCACCGCCACCGCCACCAAAGGTCCTCCACACCAGCCACCTCCCCACTCCAACCTCATCAGCTTCTCCCGGTCGCCCATCGTTGGTCTCGAAGCGTTTACACGGGCCAAGACTAATTGGGCACGATGTTCCTAAGCGTCACAGGAGAAAAACAGTGACGTTCGATGAGACTTGTGACGTTGTTACCTTTGAGAGGGACGATTCACTGGAGGACGAAGAACTCTTTTCGGACGATAACGAAGGCGACTATGGTGGGATGGTGGATTATGATGAACCAGTCGGAGGCGTAGAGGCGAATGATAGCTTGACTGGGCTGGTCGATTCCATGATTCAAGATACCCGTGGTAACCCCAACCCTCAGACACCTTCCATGGACAGATCCTTACCTCCTGAAATCGATAACGAAGATGGAGTTCCGTATGGCCGCACTCATCATGCCGACAGGGCTGCCCAATCACGCCATTCTCATGCTACTCCCCCATTGGATGTCCCTGAAATCCTCACTTCTGTCGCTAGGCAGAGTCCCTCGCTTACTAGCACCCCTCCGCAGGGTCTGTCAGTTGGACCCACCATGCCACTTGGACGGTCAACACACTCGGAAAGAGCCCGGGCTGATCGTATGCCCGATGATGTTGAAGAGGATGTCAAGATGCTCCCTCCTTCGCCCTCGCCCGCAAAGATTGAAAAACATCCATTTGGTGATCGCAGCGAGAGTTTGGTACCGAAATTCGACCTCGGTGTTCATCAGCAAGACATGGTTAATAGTGCAGGTAGGCATTACGAATCGGTTCTGCAGTCCTGCAACTCAAGTATGATTTAGCGAGTGAACCTGCAGACCCATTTGATTTGCCAGAGCAAGAGGATGTCCAGATCGTTGAACTATCGTTTATGTCGTCAGAAGGTGCCTCAGGCTTGTCATCCGATCCGACGACTGCATTAGAACGACCACTCGATGTTGTCAAGTTCGAGGAAGAGCTCGGTCTCAGTACACCCAACTCGCAGATTCAAACTTCTACTCCACCGTTGAAATTGAAATCCCCCGGCGGTCCGCACGGTAAATCAATCGGATCACCTGGTTCAAGAGAGCTTCCACGACCACCCAGGGGCCGAAGCGAGTCACCGTTACCCAGACATACGGCGTCTCCAGGTCTTGAACCGAGCAATGGTACTGCAAATATCCATTATCTGGACTCTCCCTCATTCCGTTCTACGTCCGCCTCGCCAGCTTTGGGCACTCCGACGCGTGGGGCGTCACCATTGTCCCGAGGTCTTGAATCCATGGCTAGCCTCGGCAGCCTAAATGGCCATGGCAGCACAGGGAGCCTTTCCCGACGTAACCCCAGAATCGATCGGGATGACATACACAAGCGATTACTGCGTAAAAGAAATACGGATAGTCCCATGCCAGAGGAGACCGGAGAAGCTTCGACAGCCTCAGACCCCCCAACAAGTGGAGACACCATCGACATGAGTATGCAGTCGGATAATATACCACTTGCCTTGCTCCGGACCCCCGCTCCCCAGCCCTTGCGTAGAGAGGGAACTTATGACGGTGTCATGTCCATTGATCCAAACCCTCAACCCGCCGATCCTCCCCGTCCCTCCGTACTCATGCGCGCTCACTCAGAGGTGGAGACCAGTGGTACATGCGGTGCTGGTATAGCTGACTTTCAAGGTCTTGAGTTAAGTCTCCCTGGTGGCAGTCCAGGCCTTGATATTAGTCTCTGCGCGTCGGAATCAACTCGGGTCGACATCGACGATGTCAGAAGTGCGCTGGAACGCCTGGTTCAGGATGTTGTCACAGACTCGGCCAATGCGAGCATGACAGTGCATGCTTCCCCTCAGGATCTCAATACGAAGGGTAGCAACGCCTCTCTCACAACCGCCACGGTTACAAAGGGCATCAAAGCTAAGAGGTATGAACCTCTCGGTGACCTGGATACCACTATGGAAGAGGATGAGCCCCTCGATGACAGTGGCAACCTCCAGCATCCCACGCCAAATGGGTCGGACACATCCTCGTCGTCACAACGTACACCAGAACTGCTTTCCGGAGGGGGCTTTATGAGCCCAACAAGCCCAACATTGAGCCGCAATACAAGTGAATCATCGAATGCAATCCAGCCTATACAGACACAGAAGGAGAAGGACGCGATCCGTCTCCGCGAACAGATGATCCTTGAAAAGCGACGCGAAATGCGCCGGCGTGAGCAGGATGAAGACATGGGATACGTGACTCCACCACGAAATCCACCCCCAGTTGGTAGGCCAAGTACCAGGCGCAGTATGAGCACAGGGGATGCCGAGGACATGCAAGCGGCAGCTAGACTGGCCACATTGAACCCCCCAGGATCAAGTGTACTACCCGACTTGGTGGCAACAGAAGAGAAAGACCCACTAGCTGAAAGCATTGCGAGGGAGTTGAGGAAGTTGCGGGGTTCGACGAAGAGCGTGAGTCTGGCTTCTGATGCGTTCTGACAAATGCTGAAGTAAACTCTCCAGAGATATCACGTACGTCAACATAGTGAGACCATTTACGCGTCGTCGGATACAGACAAAGTCTCGCACATCGGCCACGCTGGTGATGTCGATAGTGGGAGAGCTTGGAGGACAGTTCGTCGCCCCTCGGACATGGTACGGAAATCTCTACTGGACTGCGTATGAGGGCTCACATCAAATCATAGAACGAGTACGCCAAGCAAATAAGAGAGTATCGTTCTCTAGAAAAGTCAGGCAAAAACCATGGCAAGGTTTTCGTTCGAGGTGAGTGACTTGAAGACTTGAAGTTGTTTGAGCTTAACTTTTCACAGTGCGCCGGGTGAAGGGTCTCAAATTACCGTTCCCCCAACAAACGACCGTTGTGACTTGCACACTCAACAACGGGATTCATTTTGTGACAACGCCGGAATGCAAACTGGAGAAGAACTGTCAAATTGAGCAAGAATTTGAACTGTAAGCCCCAGCGATCACGTATGACTTAAAAACAGGGTTTCTAATTCTTTCTTGTAGCATTGAGCACAGCAAACTCGAGTTCACGCTCACTTTGAAAGTTCGGCGAGATCCACACATTGTGGCGCAGTTCAAGGCCAACAGTCCTGCACCCGTAGCACCTCCAGCCCCTGCACCTCCAGCTTCTAAAGGAGGCATGCGGAGTTTTTTCTCTTCTTCCCCCAAGAAGCCCGCGCGAGTTGTCCAGCCCATGCCAGTCGCCCCTACCGTACTTGAGGAAAACCTCGCGAGGTATCTCAAACCAGATGGCACGCTGGCTCGTGCATTCGTATCATTCAAAGATATTGCCTCGCGTTGCGATACCCGTCTTTTTGAGACTAGCTTCCCACTGATAGGTCAGCGTCTAGAAAGCGGGTCGAAGGTCGCCTCGATAGAGATTGGCGAGCTTGTCCTCCAGTTCTTTAGACTTCCTCCGCTGCCTGGGGTCCCGGGTAGTCAGCTACCGCAAAGTCTGGACGACTGCCATCGAGGCTTACGCCACGTCCATTGGCATAAGATGACGTATTTCGAAGGAACTTTGACACAAAGCGGTGGTGACTGCTCGGTGCGTGATGTCGATGTAACACTGTCTCCGGCTCAACTAATTGTGATACGTAGACGTGGCGCAGGAGACAGTTCCGTGTCATCGGGGCGAACTTAGTTGCTTTCAACGATGTCACGAAGAGAGCCACCGTTACCATCGACCTGCGAAAAGCAATCGCCGTCGAGGACATCCCTGATCCGCGCGACCGAGTCCTCAGCCCTTCCTCTGCGCAAACGTCTACAAGCAGTTTTGACGAGTACGAAGGTCTTTACTGCGTAGAACGATCATTCCGTCTCCGCTTCGAAAGGGATTTGGAAATCCTCTTTTTTACTGATACGGATGAGGAGAAAGAGAGATGGTGAGTTATTCGTTCCATTTTCTCTACAACATTTCAAAGAATATCTTCTAGGCTCGAAGTTCTCCGTGCACTGATCGGCCGAATCCCACCAAACCATTTGTGGGCGGAACTGTTATGGCAACGCCAACAAGAATTGACACAGTCCGCTCCAATACAGTAGTGCGTCAACAAGTACCAATGGCGGCCACACAAGCGACACCTATCCTCATGCTCCGAATAAAGACACATCCTCTGGGCCGGCAGATTGTGCGAGTACAAATGGCAGGACCATGTATACAGAACACTTCCACATTTATATCATTGACTCCCCTACACGTCACAATATCTCTCATCTTGATAAGCGCTCATCACTGGTCCACTATCATCGTATGATTTTATATTCAAGCATCCATGTATGTTACAATTCAGGCGAGGTGATTTATTGCGTATGCGTTCCCTGGGGTTCCGGAGCTGTCCGGACCGTACTTGTCCACGTGATTTGAGTGGAATTGGCGGGTGTGTCGGCCCGCGGCGTCAGACAATGATACGCCGAATTAGACCTGCCAAGGCAGACACAGGAGATGGTACCACAACCACCCACACAGGAAACGATGACCAGAGTGAAACAGACTCACAAAGCCAGTTTTCCGAAGAGACAAACACCACGCTGCAAGTTCTTTCAAGCAAGAGGAAAGCTCCGGTGTGTACAGACAAAGGCTCCTAACGGTCACCGAGTAAACTCATTCGCTAGCAGCTGCAGAATCAACGCCACTTCTATTCAAAGACCCGTTTCTTGTTTCCACTCGGCATCATACGTGACTATCATCATATAACATTGTTTTCCGGTTTTGCGCTGACTTGCCTGACTCGCGGTTTCAGTGGGCATCGCTTTGGGACTTATATTCGTAGAGCCCTCAAGTTTACCCGACATACCCGGCCATTTTGCCGTCTTTCTCGAAGACTATGATATCTCCCTGTCGCTTCCACATATCGACCTTTCGAACGTTCAGACCGAGTGGAAGAGGCTGATGGACACAATTCCCGAACCTTGGAAGTTAAATACAGATGGCCGAGAATTCCAAGTCGGAGACGCAATGAAGGCGAGGGGTTTGGAAGCGAAATACCCCGTCGTTCTGATACCTGGAGTGATCTCAACGGTGTGTTCGCTTTCTGGCCTCGGGCAGTGGTGTCACAATGGACTAAGGTACTGTTGCCAGAGTCTCGAATCCTGGTCAACCTCACCGGAATATCGCCCGTACTTTCGCCAAAAAGTATGGGGAGGATTATCCATGCTCTCACAAGTGACTTTCAACCGCGAGAAGTGGTTGTCGATGCTTGTCTTGGACCCGGTGACCGGTCTGGATCCCAAAGGAGTGAAGGTTCGAGCTTCAGAAGGGTTTGACGCTGCCAGCAGTTTTGTCCAAGGGTTCTGGATTTGGTGAGTTTCAAATTCAATCTACTGGATTACCTGGTTAAAGGTA
The DNA here is from genome assembly GCA_022884055.1 of Russula griseocarnosa. Lineage (NCBI taxonomy): Eukaryota > Fungi > Basidiomycota > Agaricomycetes > Russulales > Russulaceae > Russula > Russula griseocarnosa. Next base: position 96,813 of record JAGKRU010000078.1, on the reverse strand, counting down.
GTTCAGGTCAAAAGTCATCGAGAACCTCGCTGTAGTTAATTATGACGCGGATAACCTGGTGCTGACTCCGTACGACTGGCGCCTATCCATGTACAACCTCGAGGAGCGCGATGGATATTTCTCAAGACTGAAAACAGTTATCGAGGGGCTCAAGTAATGAACTCTTTCCTGTGCCTAAACCCGTGGTGACTGACGGATATATCGGTTTTACAGAAAGAGGCAGAGAAAGAAGTGTGTTATTGCAGCGCACTCGATGGGTAGTACTGTACGTGGTTCGAATCGTTTTATTGAAGGATAAACGCAAATATTGTCGTATTAGGTCCTTTTGGTACGATTCTAACCCTCACATCTTAACGCTGACCAGGAGATGCTGACTGAAGATTAGTATTTGTGAGCCCTTTATTGACTAGTGCTGTCCCGTGCATGAGTAATAATTTCTTCCTCTACAGTATGAAATGGGTAGAGTCCCCTGCACATGGCCAGGGAGGTCCCGATTGGGTTGAAGTGAAGTCGACCTCAACTTCGCGGTAGATCCTGTGGAGTGCTGACGGTGTCTTCCAGAACCATATACAAGCAATTATCTCCATTGCAGGCACGCACCTCGTAAGTCTCATTCTGATCAGCCGGAGCTTGTGATCACTTAAATCGCGCATACTCTAGGGTGTGGTGAGTGTATCGCATCTCTTGAATAATAGAGGATTTAACCGGGTCTCCGTTCGAAGACCAAAGCTATGGCTGCGTTGTTATCTGGAGAGATGAAAGACACGGTAGATGTAAACCCTGCTGGGGCATACGGTCAGGAACACACTTTTTACCATATTATTCTCCTGTCTGATCCTTATTTGCAGTGCTTGAGAGATTTTTTCAAAAAAGGAACGCCAATCGCTCTTCCGCAGCTGGGCAGGCGGTGCAAGCATGTGGGTGAAAGGAGGTAACGCAGTGTGGGGTGATACCACGTTCGCACCGGATGATGAGGAAGGAGGCAATCATACGCACGGAGAGCTCATCTCTTTCCGCCAGACGGTCCCAATACCGCTTGACAAGGACGCAGAGGCATTGTCATTGACGCAAGGACAACCTCAATTTGCGACAGCAAAAAGTTCGAACAATCGCCCACCACCTGTATTGGGGAACATGACTGTCGATGAGGCGGGGGGCTGGATCCTAGGGCATACGCCTTTGACATTTAGGGTGAACCCCCTCCTTTTGCCCCATCCCTTCTGCTCACACGCTTCAGAAAATGATTGCTACTAATTACTCTTATGGTATTGAGCGCGACGAAGAAGCGTTGAAACGCAATGACTTGGATCACACCAAATGGACGAATCCATTAGAGATAAGGCATGTAGATCTATTGTCCCGAAATGCAAACTGCCGTCCGACTGCCTAACTTTTAGACTACCGAATGCCCCATCGCTACAATTCTATTGTGTCTATGGTCACGGAAAGGAAACTGAGGTGAGCATCCGGTTAATGGAGATGTTCTGGCTCTGACGAGACGGAAATTAGAGGTCATACTGGTGAGTAGGAGGTCATGTCAGTTCTCGTGGCGGTGGCATGGACTGTCTACGTATAGGTACACCACAGAACCTTCTGGGTACGGGGATGTTGGCGAGGCGGTGGATATTGAGGCATGCGCCAAGGACAACACATGTCCCGAGCGGAACCTTCACTCGCCACCGGAAATACCGTTCTCGCGGAGCTGGATCGATCGGGAGTACTCACACGAAAGCTCGTATCCCAAGGTCAGCCTAACTTGCTAAAAATAGTGGATGATTTCCGGTCGTGATAACTTCTTCATATCTTAATCAGATTCGAAACGGCGTCAAGTTGGGAGAAGGAGATGGCACTGTATCCCTTCTGAGTTTGGGGGCCATGTGTGTCGAGGGCTGGAAACGGAAGCGATGGAATCCCGCCGGGATCAAGATCACTACGGTCGAGGTACGCATGTTGGCTCAACGTCTTCGTGCCAAACCCCTTTGAACTCGATGACAGCTACCCCATAACCCAACGATAACCCTGCCGAGAGGCGGGGCCAACACCAGCGATCACGTCGATGTCCTTGGATCCAACGCGCTGAACGAGATCATTTTGAAGGTTGTGACCGGGGCGGGCGAGGAGATTCAAGACCATTATGTGTCCCGAATCCGCGAGTATGCCAAGAGAATTCGCTGGGATGGTTGACTCCCTTCAAAAATACATCGACCTAATACAGTAGAGACACAGAAGACAGTTCACACAAGCATGATAGTTTAGACTAGGATTCGACACAGTAACTATATTGTTTGCTCATAATTACAATCGGTGTGCCCTCAATGCTTTGTTGTCTCATTCAAGTTGAGTGGAACGTTGAACGTTTCGGACCCGGTGCTGCATTATCGTGACTCTGCACCTTGTTTCGCTGACTAGCCAGCCTCCTGAAATTATGCTCATCGACCTCATCACCAACACCCCTGGGTGGCGACTGATGCACTGATGGCCTGAGCTCGAGACTCGAAACAAAGCCCTCCCGAAAAATCGATTGTTGGATTGCCGGTGAACACCGAGGCGCCAAGGCTTGTGGCCTTGAGGGTTAGCCAGTCCCTCGGCAACTGTTCGCAACCTAGAATGCTATCTGCTGATGCCCCGATGATGCAGTACGACCTGATGGGGTCGATGAAATAATATCAAATATCTCGTATGACAAGACGAGTGAAACCCCAACACATGTGGCCTGGTCTCGAAATCCCATTCAGTCCTACGGTCATAAAGAAACATTTATAATAAATTACAACACCCCAAAGAAGAATTTCAACTACAAGACAAGTTTAACAACAGAACAGGAATGGCAATAGTACGGTTCTTGTTTGATGCGGCCCTTCAAACAAGGTACTGCAAAGGTCCGCGGTACATGCAATCTTGAACCAATCAATGGCTGGGTTTGCGTCGATCGATGTTTTATGGAAGGGGAAAGGACACCGCAGGGGTTATACAGAAGGGACGGTATGATGATGGTGCGTTGAGGCTCCGAATGAATGATCCGCGCCGCTGTAAGGGTAGGTGTTGGTGAGAGGAACATGGGCGCCATGGTGATGATCTTGCTGCACATGCGTGTATTTCGACCTAGACGTATCATGCAGTGGGGTGGAACCTGGACCAGATCTCCAGGACTTCTCGTGGTCTAATTTCTTTGCATATGAGGCGACGATATATGCGGCCCCTTCAAGTTTTTTTAGTAAATTTGTCATTAGACAATCAAGAAACGAAAGCTCACAAAATTGGATGATCAAGCCGACAACCATGCCGATGACGATGGACCACTTTGAAGAGTTGAACGAGTCATTGCACATGTTCTGAACGTCTTGGTCAGTCGAGCCGTCGATGCAATTCTGGATGAGTTTTTGGCGGGATTCGCTGAAGAAGAGGATGACCTGGGAGATATCGAGGACGATCTGCAGGCCAACAGACCAAGCGAGATAGAAGGCGTAAGTCGAGAGTAGGCTAGCATTGCGTGCAATCGACCCAAAGAGGCTAAAAATTTTGGATAGGTCGAAAAATGAGTTACAGAAGACGATGTGAGACTTACCCAATGAGGGCGGCGATGGAGAGCACGGTATAATATATCGAACTGGCAGCAATAATACCTCTGAGATGGGTTGGAAGACGACCACCTGTCCGGTGCAAAAGTAGAAGAATAAACCACCACTGTCAGCTTCAAGTCAAGTAAGAGGGAGAATAGATTCTCTGCGTACGCATGCTTTCGAGAGTATACCAACCCGCGGCGGCTATTAGCCCAGCCAGGATCAATTGGCAGAGAGAGATAAGGAACGCGCCGAGGCGGAGGGGTAAACAGAGACAGAAATGACGGGCGGGCATGCTGGCGACAAGCACGCTTTAAGAGTCGCTGGAGAGAGGATGGAGTTGAGAGGGTAGGGGTTGTTGGATCAGCTGATGGGGGGCAGGAGAGAGGGTGCGGGAAAGAGTCCCTGGAGATGTTTATAAACATCTGTGAAGGGTTTATCATTGGATTTGCAATTATGGCAATTCACGGCGCGGAAATCAACCCGAGTCTCCCGAGATGGCAACGTGAAACGCCGAAGCAGCAAGGCAGGCAGTGCGGTGGTGCGGTACTGTAGTGCAGAGAGAGTTACATGTGTACTGTATCAGTGCTCCGGTCCAATATTGCAGCCGATATTTGCTGCGCTGCGCCACATTTATTGTCGGATATACAGTACTTCTGTACGGGGAAAGAGGTCGAACGCGGCGATTTTCGTGGTAATATTTTGTAATTAACAGCAACGATAATTGAATGGGCATGCGGCTACTGTGACTATCGCAACTCAAACTGACATGGTGCAACCGTCGAATCCAAATCCGCAAATTCTGTCCTCGTCCGTCCTCATGTTCGCACCCTGTCTCATGTAAACTCATTTTCGTTTTCTCTCCTTTTATATATCTTTGCCTTTGTCTTCTCTCATTATCCTCACTCCAGTCGCAACGACTCGGACGACGCTATTCCTCATGCCGGTACCTTTCGTCTTGTCGATGACCTCCTGGACGAAGCTTTCCATGTAACGTTATCAAATACTCAGAATTGCCAAGGACCAAGGTGGGCGGCCCCGCGCGAGTCATGATGCCAGAGGCGCTGACGCCCACCCTCGTGCCTCTACATATCCATTCCCATTAAGTTAGTTAGTTCTGCCCTTCAAGTTGACTTGGATACTCTCATGGCACATGCTTGCCACCTTGCGAGGGAAACCTGTCTTTCGCGTAGGCCCGCACGGACCTCTGTACCAGCTACACTCATATCTCCTCACGGTTCTGCACGCCGACCCAATACCAGGTTCAACAATAGCGCCCACAATGCGCCCATCATGTCCTGGCGGTACCTTACCATAATCTTGTCCTTCCCACCCACTCTGTCATCCTACAAAAGCACCTCCGAAATCTCGTTTCCACTCTGGCTCTGGCTCTGGTTAGGACACCAATTATTTTTACGAGCCTCCTACTCTTTGCCGACATCCGGTCAACAAATAGTGGTGGCAGTTCTATCCTGTCTTGACCACCACCGCCATGACCGCCATGACGATCATTTCATGCTGCTCCCGTCCGAGTTGGCCGAACCCGATACCACGAAACCAATGATCAACGCCGCGTTACACTCTACTATCGTCGGCGAAGAGATCGGAGAGGGGCTCGGCGTGTTTCTATTCGAGGGCGCGAAGTGTACTAAGCCATGTTAGTTTGCGCGCTGGTGAGTCGTTCTTGTTGTAGCTCCACGCGGGCGCTGGGAGGGGCCCGCGGTTGAGAACGAGGATGTCGGCTTTGGACGAGGCGGTGTAGCGCACCCAGCGTGAGTTGATGACGCGCGCGCCAGTGCGAGGGTCAACGAATGGCACGCTTCTGAGTCGCACATCTTCCTGTGCGTCGGGGACGGATTCAAATTTCCGGAATTTAGAGGCTGCTGCTCCAGCACATTCCTGCCCTTCGCTGCTTTCAACGCTGAACAGACTTCGCGAGCACGCCGGCCATCGCCCCATCCTAGGTACCAAAAAAAGCTGGTTCTGTGATACGGAATCTGGTTTCTGTCCGTCTTGTGTGCTCCAGATTCTCGCTCTGTTTTCTCCGAGAGCGATCCTCGGCATCTTTTGGCGCAACTGCTCACCCAAGCGGAGGCGATGAACAATTCATGAAGTGCATATTACAACGCACAGGGTTCCGCATGATATTAAAAATGGTGTGGCACTGCCCTTCTTTATAGTCCGTGGCTATTGTAACCTAATTTCTTCAGTACACATGATTGTACGGCTTCTCCCCACGTGTGGCGTATTTTCAATTATATCTCTTCGCTGTTTACAATATCTGCAATAGGCGTGCGCTGGTCGTGAGGCCTCAGGCCTCAGGCTGTATCCGACGTGTTTTCGAAACTCCCGAGGATTACCCATGGACAAGGCTGACCACACCACCTCCGTTTCGTTTCTCCATCCGGGGCCTTCATCGGATGTCCTCAGCCTTGCCATCTTGAAGCGCATCGGGTGACACGGCGTCAATTGAATAGATTTTACATTCCGACTTCATTTTACATTTCCCGGGAGTGCAGATCATGCCGTAATAATTTTCGTATTAATCGAGGGGCACTGCCAGTGAACGGTGTGATCTACAGTATAAAGTGGGCGCTACCGCATAACAACCATAAAGGACAAACATCGGTTCTTTACCGCTTCAGCGAAGCGGCACTCACCACGCAACGCTAGCAGCGAGCAATTACATGAATTTGGTCCGAGTTTAAACATTCACGTAGAAGAAAGCGAGTATGGGGTGGGACCCAGCTAGTCGAATTTTGTACTAATTCGCTGGCGGATTTCCTCCCATTTGTGCTGGACGTACTTGTATGACGAAGGCAAAACACCATACTGTACCAAGGTTATCGCAGACTCAGGAGTCAGGTCGTGTCAGTGGAAAAACCTAAATCAAACGGATGCATCAAGTTCCTACAGCTTCATTCTTTTATGGCTGAACATACAAAAGTCTACTAGTGCTAAGTTACTACAATTTTGTTCGTGAGAGGTTGCCCACATTCGCGTTCATTCCACCTCCGCTCCGCTCGACTCGGCGCTCAACTCGGGTTCATCTTCCTCCCATCCTGCTCGCTCGACTTGTGCGATGTCTGCAGCCCACGCAACGGACGCGCTAACCAAGCCATCGATCTCTGCCCGAGTATTGCCTGAATGCAAGCATACTCGTACTCGGTCCATGCCCTTTGGTACCGTAGGCCAACTGATCGGACGTGCGTTGAGTCCGTGTGCGAGGAGGTGGGCGGAAAGAGCGCGGGCGTACGGCGTCAAGAGCGGTATGATCGGTGTTGGCGGTTGGGCCGTCGAGGTTTGTCGTCCTTGAAAACCGGCCGGTAGGGAGAGAATGTGCGGAGGGATAGATGATGCGGAGAGGGACGCACGGAGGCGTTCTTGAAGGTATGTCGAGTGTTCAAGGACTTGTGTCGCAAGCTTGAGGGACTGAATGGGCCAGATGGCGAAAGAAAGGACGGCGAACACGTACATTTTCGGCTGTACCATCCTCGAGGAGGTCGAAGGAGCATGAGGCAGCGATGATGGCAGCGTTGCTGAGCGATGTCGTATAAATCAATGGGCGCGCGTAATTGAGTAAATAATCCCGGATCAATGTGTTGGTTAACAATACCGCTGTGGATACCAGTTCATCAGAAACTCAGATTAGTATGCAGAGGTACGCACCACCAGACGCTGCCAGCGCCTTACCGAACGTATGTAACCGTGCAAGCACACTGTCCTCCAGCCCGAGTTGTGCAACCATCCCACGACCTCCAGGTCCATACAACCCTGTTGCATGCGCCTCATCGACGACCAAATACGCGTTTCCCGCAGGGAAGACCTTCTTCATGGTATCAAGAATCGAGCGAAGTGGGGCAACGGTGCCATCCATGCTATATACGCTCTCGACGGCGACGAACACGCTGCTCTTGCCCTCCCTCAGTGTAGCATATTCGTCCCGAAGCGTACAGAGCATAGTACGCAACGCGCTCACATCATTATGCGCGAAGGGACGGCGCATGCACGGTGCGATGCGGAGGCACGAGCACCGTCGTGGACAGAGGCGTGGATGGCCTCATCATGGAGGAGGGCGTCACCTGATTGTGGGACGCACGCGAAGAAGCCCGCGTTGGCATCGAAACCGGAGTTGAAGAGAAGGGCCGCCGGGAGCGAAATGTCCGCGCGAGGCGGGCTTCGAGGATTGCGTGAGCATGGTTGTAGACAAGGAGGCGGGAACCACCTGAGCCGAGGATGGATGGCGATGAGTTCAGGGCGGCGAGGACGCGTGCGCGAAGGAGTGGAGAGGTGGAGAGGGAGAGGTAGTCGTTGGAGGAAAAGTCGACTGGTACTGGTCCGGCCGCGGCGGCGTGGGACTGATGGCCACATCGATGGCGCATCGGTGATGGTTCGGGAAGTTGAGCGGGAAAGCGAGAGAGAAGGATCGGGGAGACGGCGTCTGATGTTCCTCTCTTCGCGAGAAGCGAGGGCCGCGGCGAGCTTTTGGGCAAGGGCAGACTCTGTCATGTCTCGGGCTTGAGCCTTACCCCGTTCCCGCCTAGAAAAGTTCTACAGTATGCGGATCACCTCACACTTGTCAACAAAGATCTGTCCGTCATAGAGAAGACGGTGTTGTATAGTACGAGTGCCTTGTCAAGTTGAGGTGAGTACCGTAGTCACATGACAAGTAGATATCAGATACGAGTGCGGCGGGTCCAGTCATTGGCTACCCTGGACATAGCCAGCAGCCTCCGTTAGAGACTAGACAGTGTCATCAAATGTATCCTCTTCGTGGTCACGGTATAATTAGGCTCGTAGAGCACCACCCCAGCCCAGACCCAAACATGCCATACGCCCGGCCACATGTGTTTGCACCGCCTCCATCGATATCGTTGACCCTCCCCTCTTACCGGGAACCCTAGTTTGCCCTTCCATCATACTACTCCCTCTGCAAAAGAGATTGTGAACAGTCCATTTTTTTCATGTCGTCGACTGGACAGGCAACATCCTCTTTTTCTAACGTCCAATTGATCGTCGATGCTCTGATCGACTATTCCAAACAAACAGGAATAGACCTCTCCAAGTATCCATTGCTGACGTATTTGAACAGTCAAATTCTCCCGAGGCAATCCTCCAACTATTCCAGCAACGGGAGAGGGCCTTTAAGGAATATCGTGAGAGTAATCCGAGACTGGTTAACTGTCTCAGCCCAGCAGTCAACGTCCTTCAGGCCTTCTCGGGTATCCTGGGTGGCGTGGCCAGACTGGTGAGTCATACATGCCATCTGGTGAGTCTTTTAACGTGGCCTCATCAGGTCCCCTTCCCACCGACAAATGCATTGTTCGCTGGGATCGATGCTCTTCTTGCGGTGCGTCCCTTGAATATTCACCCCAACCGGCTTCCTCGTAATGCGTGTGCACATCAGGCTGCCAGTGGAGTTACGTCGAGCTATGATACCCTTCTCGACCTCTTTGAATGCTTGGGCAATTTTCTCAAGCGTCTCGAGATCTATACAACGATCCCACCTACTCCAATAATGACGGATATCATTGTGAAGATAATGATCGAGTTACTCTCAGTGCTTGCCTTGGCGACAAAACAAATTAATCAGGGGCGGTTCAGTAAGTGCGATGTCACAAATACTTCATCCCTGGCTCAATGTGTCACAGAGAAGTTTGCAAAGAAATTATTAGGGGACGGCGAGATAGAAGGTGTACTCCAGAGATTGGATCGATTGACGCAGGATGAGGCTCGGATGACTGTTGCGCAGACCTTGGGTGTGGTCCACGGTCTTGTGGGCAATATCAAGATAATTATGGAAGGTACGGAATTTTTGCGTGATTATTTGCAGATAACGTTATTGAGCATCTGCTTTGTTAGATGGCGAAGCGTCTGCGGATAGTATTCGACAAGAGTTGGGTATGTTTCTCGTGCGAAACAAGCACTACCTGGGTTGACTCTGGTTTGTAGTCGCTCTTCATCAAATGTTAAATGAAATGAACAAGATGAAGCGTTCGTTGCTTTCCCTCACCTTCCGTTACCGAGGCTGACACCGCCTTGCAGGTGACCAGCTACAGAGAGATGTCCAACATTGGTTGTCACCCCCGACCCGTCTACAAACCATGATTTCGTTTGGAAAGCACATCATACTGGAACTTCCGCATGGTTTTTTGAGAGCAACATGTTAGCACAGTGGAAGGCTTCTAACTTCCTCTTGTGGATCCATGGTAAACGTAAGTTACCCCAACCGCGAGCGTGCTATTTGTATTGATGTATTATTGATCGTACAGCGGGTCAGGGAAAAGTACTCTTCTGTAGGTATTGTCCCAATAGCAGGAAGTCCAATCTTTCATAACGCATTTTAGATCCGCAATCATCCAGGAAATAGAAGACATGCGTACAACCGGTCTGGCCATGATGGCCTACTATTACTTCGATTTTCGCGATGTCAAGAAACAAGACTGCTATGGCCTCCTCTCCTCTCTCGTTTCCCAGCTCTCAGCAGAGTCGGATCCTTGTTATCAGGTCCTCTCCCAGTTGTATTCAGGTCATGCTGGCGGAACGCGAAAGCCAACTACCAGCATGATCACAAAGTGCGTGAAGGACATGCTGAGTCTACGAGGGCAAGGCCCGATATATATCATTGTCGACGCTCTCGATGAATGCCCCAATTTTCCTGGAAGGCCATCCGCCCGCGAGGAGGTTCTGGAGTTGATTGAAGAACTTGTTGATTTAAAACTTCCGAACGTACATCTGTGTGTGGCTAGCCGGCCGGAGATGGATATCCGAATGGTGCTCGAGTCGTTGACGTCACTCAAGATTTCTCTTCACGAAGAGAACGGACAGAAGGAGGACATATTGGATTACATCAAGTCGGCTGTCCATTCAGACAGGAATATGCGGAGATGGAGAGAGGAGGACCAGAATATGGTTATTGACACGCTCTCCCAAAATGTGGGTGGCATGTAAGTTGTATCCTACCTCGTCTCTCGTCTTTAGCTCATGATTATGTGATCTTGTAGGTTTCAATGGGTAGTCTGCCAGGTCAACAGACTGCGTCGCACTTTTCCTGCAAGCATTCGGACTGTGTTGAAGGACTTGCCAGAGAGTCTGGACAAAACATACGAGCGGACACTATTGGGAATCGATAAAGAAAAGCGAGAATATGCGCAACGTCTGTTCAAGTGCCTCTCCGAGTCCATTCGCCCACTTCGCGTTGAGGAGCTCGGAGATATTTTTGCAGTCCAGTTCGATGCGACGGATGCCCATCGTTCAACGAAAATTTTCGGCCGCCGGACGCAGAAGAAGCAGTAATGTCGGCATGTACTAGTCTCATTGCTATCGTTAATCGGGAAGGCCACCGAATCGTACAATTTTCGCACTTCTCGGTCAAAGAGTTCTTGACATCGGAGCGACTCGCGATGGCTGAAGAGCGCCTCTCATACTATCACATTCTCCCGGAAGCTGCACACACCATCCTTGCACATGCTGGCCTCAGTATCCTCCTTCGACTTGATGACAAAATCGACAGAAGGACCATAGAACACTTTCCCCTCGCCCTGTATGCGGCTCGACACTGGGTCGACCATGCCCGGTTTAGGGACGTGTCATCGCAGATTCAGAAGGTTATGGAGCGTCTGTTCGATCCTGGAAGGCCACATTTTGCGGCATGGGTCTGGCTATATGACATCGACCATTATTGGATAGAGTCGATGTCCACGATACACCCGGAGCGACCCGAGGCCATACCACTTTATTATGCCTCTCTGTGCGGTTTCAGTGGTCTCGTGGAGCACCTGATCACGGCTCATTCACCAGACGTCAATAGCAGGGGTGGTTCTCATACAACTGCATTACATGCCGCCTCAGTTAAAGGACATTTACAAGTCGCATCGATCCTCCTTAAGGATGGTGCAAATCCTAATTCTCGTGATGATTTGGGCAGGGTTCCACTTCACCGGGTGTCCCAGGGCGGACGGCTCGTCGTGGCTCGGTCATCACTCGAGATTGCGCAGCTCCTCGTGAATTCTGGCGCAGAGGTGAATGTCACCGACGATGTGGGCCGGACTCCACTACACGCGGGAGCACGATCCGGACGTCGTGACATTGTCGAGTTGATACTTGGATCTGGCGCAAATCTCGATGGTCAAGATAATCATCAACAGACACCGCTGTACTTGGCCTGTCGTGATGGGAAGCTTGACGTTGCCCGCTTCCTTATAGATCGTGGCTCAGATATCAATTCCCGGGACAAGGATGGCTTCTTTCCGCTGCATATGGCGTCAGTATATGGGCACCTTGATATCACACGGCTATTGTTAGACCGTGGTTCTGACGTGAACGTACGCGATCCAGAAAGTTGGGCTGCCCTGCATTTTACGTCGGGTTATGGATACCTTGACATTGCACAGCTCTTGATAGAACGCAGTGCCGATGTGAATGCCCACACTGACGACGGCGGGTCTGCGCTGCATTTTGCGTCAGACCAAGGTCACATCGACATCGCAAAGTTACTCATCGAGAGTGGTGCAGATATTGACAGCCGGAATGACAACCAGGAAACTCCCTTGGACGTGGCATCATATTTTGGGCACATCGAGATATCGCGCTTCTTGATCGAGAGTGGCGCGGATGTGTCTACCCGGGACGACAACGGTTGGACACCATTCCACAAGGCGTCGTATAATGGCCATCTCGACATCATAAAGTTCCTGCTGGAGTGTCGTGTCCCAATCAACGTTCGGAACGGAAGCGAAGAGACGTCATTAGCGGTGGCATCTGGCAGCGGCAAATTCGACGTCGTTCGTTTCCTAATAGAGCAGGGCGCGGATATCCATGTTAGAGATAACAAAGGATGGAATCCACTGCACATCGCATCGAAAAATGGGCACCTTGACGTCGTGCGACTATTGATCGACAATGGCACTCCCGTTGACATTCGGAACAGGATCCAACAGACCCGTTGGCCTTGGCGTCGAGCGAGGGCGAGTCCAAGTCGGGCGTTTCCTCATCGAGCGAGGCGCCGATGTGATTACGCGGGACAACCAGAGCTGGGTTCCATTACACTTCGCGTCACAATACGGACATCTTGACATGGCCCGGCTGTTGTTAGACCATAGTGTTGACGTGAACACCCAGGAAGATGACCTCTGGAGTCCGTTACATCTAACATCCGCGAATGGCCAACTCAAGGTTACCGAGTTGCTGCTCCAGCGTGGCGCAAGTGTCGACGTGGTCAATGACAAGCAGGAAACTCCACTTCACCAAGCAGTATGGAATGGGAAAGTGGGAATCGCCCGTCTTCTGATCGACCATGGAGCGAACATGCACACTGCGGACAACAATGGCTGCAATTTGTTGCACGCAGCATCGCAATGTGGGCACCTCGGAGTTGTAAAGCTGTTGCTTCGGCGGGGAGTCGATGTCGACGCGCTCGACATGGCCAATAAAACAGCAGCGGAGTTGGCATGGGAGAATGGCAAAGCCGAAGTTGCGAAGTTCATTTCCGACTACAAAGCAGACTCAAATATTCGACACGATATACGCTCGGATACAATTGACACAACTGAGTACGACGCTCGTGACGATGGGGAGGACGGGCCAGAGGCCTCATTGCACGCTGCCGCGGAGGAGGGAATGATTGATGTTGTAGAGTCGTTGCTCGAACAGGGAGTGGATATCAACGCCCGCGGTGCAGACAACGAGACTCCGTTAAACAGAGCCACAGCTGAGGGGAACATCGATGTCGTGCGCTTGCTCACCGAGCGGGGTGCGGAGGTGGATTCGCGTGATAAATGGGGCAGACTCCACTCCACTGGTCATCAGCAGAAGGGCACCTCGAGGTCTCGCGGGTTCTTCTCGATCACGGCGCAAACGTGAACGCAAGGGAGAAAAGCCACCTCACTCCGATGTGCCTCTCAGCAGGCAATGGACACCTCGAGATCGTGAAACTGTTACTTGAACGTGGCGCGGACATACATGCAATGGATGGCAACGGTGAAACACCATACCATGCATCATTGCGAAGAGGAAAACGAGAGATTGCAGATCTACTCCGGAAACATGGCGCGGGCAGACTCGGAGAAAGGTTTGACGATATCCTTTTATGACTTAAATGCGTTATCTGACTGGTGCTTCGATTTTAGCCCTTATAGCACGGCTTAGAAGGAAGTATCTTACACGGGCATGTAACTCATTTGTCTGTAAAATGGGATTCTGTTGAGTTTGGCGCAATTCGACTTGTCTCGATGCACTGTCTTACAGGCTGCAGATACCCTGCAAGGCTTTTCTCGTCAGCCTACTGGCCAAGCATGAAGAGGACCTTCTTGACTTTGTTGAATTGATCCAATATTAATACGACGGATAACCCCATCTGTTCGTAATTCGGTTGTGGAGAACATTCGCGTGCGAGAAAACGAGTCGGATGTGGGCAAACGAGCGTGCCCAGGTGTAAATACATGTACTTTATAGTACCCAAATGTATGTAGCACGTCAGTAAGGTGAATGGAAGGTAATTAGTATAACATTAAGAATGGTACTACCGTACTAGACTAAGCGGGCTAGGGAGGGATGAGCCGCGCGAGCTCGATTTCAACAAGTAGTAGCACCTGTTTTTATCTATGCCGTTTTTGGTATGTTTGGATGGATGGCTCAAATTCCCGGTTTGAACTGTACATGTAGCAACTCGTTGGCCGCTGACCCGGAAGATGCGGTCTTGGCGCCTGGGAGCAGGTCACGCCTACGCCGATTAGTGAGCGTGACGGAGTGTAATGCAAGGTGTTGTGCTGCCCATATGAGGGCGTGCTGTAAGCTGTGCTAGGTGCCAGGGCGCGCGAAGCCTGTGGATCCAGCCGGAGAGGTGAGCTGCGCGGGCGGGTAGGGCTCTCGCGCTCGCTGCAGCGATCCGTGAACTGGTGGTCACAACAGACCCGCTGCTTGGGGAATTGCTGCTGCGAGAAGGAGGGATTCTCCGCTGTTTCGCTGGTGGCATGTTGTGGTTGGTTGCAAATGGAATGCGAACGGCACTATTTGTGGGCTTAATTTGATTGCGGGGAATCCATGACTGAGTGTATGGCAGAAGGGTGTGGAGGGCGGGTGTAATTACAGAAGGAGAGCTGAGTATGTGCTACGACAAACCACTGCTAGGTGGCAGAAAATGGATGTGGTGGACGATGGACGAGGACGCCACCTCGCTCCTATCCGGCCACCAAGACCTTACGCGTCTGCGTTTGGACGCCCAACTCAGCGATTATTCGTCTGAGGGAGGACTCGGACCGCGTTTACTTGTTTGGGTATTCAAACTCCGACACATTTCCCCCTGCGTCAGCGTCCTAGAAACGGACCTAGGACAGCGAAAGATAAGTTAGTTCGGAGTCAGAGTAGAGCGCATTACTGTAAGCCAACCAACTACATCATCTCCTGCGTCAATGTTCAACACTCCTAGCATGTCTTATCACGGACCTTCTACCTCTTCCCTTCAATCCAACAAAAGAATTGGCCAAGGCCGCAAAGGTACTCTTCTTTATCCTTCTAGCTCACTAGTTTGTGAGTAAACATCATCATTGGGAACAGTTTGCATGCTATATCGATCCACATCCATGACCTTGATGGTGATACACTCCTCAACATCTTTCACCTCTATCGCCCTTTCCTTTTGGGTGAAGACCAGGATGTCAATACCCGTTTCGAGGGGGAGTCCAATGGGTTGGCGAGCGGTGGTGGTATAGACTCGCCCACGTTTGCCAAAGTTGGCGGAACCTCATCCTTGCGTCAGCATCCTACCTGGGCCTCTGCCTTGTTTGTACATATGGCACGCCTGTGGTAGACATGCTGGCACACTCACCACCCCTTCCACTCGTCATCGATTATGAGGGCATATACATCACTGCAGAGGACGAAGAGGCCATAATTCTTGCACTTGCGCAGCGAGATCGTGTTCGCCGTATCCGGTTTAATTTGCCTGTTCTGGAACTACAGAAGATTATCATGGCCATCGATGGGGAATATCCAACTCTGGAATACCTAATCTTGGTGGATCTATTTAAAAACAAGAGTACGGTCTTAATTCTCCCCGAATCACTTGAAGTACCACACCTACGTCTGCTGACGATCGATTGTTCCATTCCAATACGATTCCAATTACTCACGACTGCTGTTGGCCTCGTCGCACTCGATCTTGAATTACACCACCCATCCACTTACTTCCGGCCGGCTGTTCTTCTCCAGTGTCTTTCATTGATGCCCCAGCTGGAGATGCTCATGATCTTCCTTTCCTTCCCTGTTCCCAACCGCGATGTGGAGAGGCAACTCGTGCGCACGCCCATCACGACACACGTCACGCTTCCTCACCTTCGTGTATTTGCATTCCGAGCTGTTAGCGTCTATTCAGAAGCAATTCTTAGTCGGGTCACCGCTTCTCACCTCGAGGATTTCCAAATTGGCTATCCTAACCAACTCACGTTCTCCGTTCCAGAGCTGGTGCAGTTCATGGGCAGAATAGAAAACCTCAGGTTCGACCGTGCCAAGTTGTACTTTTCCAACGAGCGAGTCTACGTGGGGGTCAATCCCCTTGAGACCAATATGCCAGGCGATGCCTTTTCCATAAATATCGACTGCTGGCACCTCGACTGGCAAGTATCCTCCGTGGCACAAATTGTGAATTCGCTTAGCCAAATATTTTCCGCGGTCGAAGATTTCACTCTTGAGCACCATGATCATAGTCGGTCATCTGAAGAGCACAATGAGGTGGACCGCACCTCGTGGCGCGAACTTCTTAGGTCGTTTAGCAATGTGAAGACGATTTGCATTGACGATTGGCTCGTCAAGGAACTCTCTCGTTGTCTGGATGGAGAGCATCCTTTGGAGCTTTTACCCGAATTGCAGGAGCTCACGTATTCAGGTAGCAATGGGGATGATGCATTCACCCCATTCATCGATGCTCGCGAGAACGCAGGCCGCCCTGTAACGGCCGTAATTCTGATCGAATCGTAAATGAGAGGGCATTGAAGCCGTCTGTGCCCTGTCACAAATAGATTAATGATCGACGAACATCTATGCCAGGTGTATGCTCGATACTCGGACGCGGCACATTGGCGATTTGATGAGCTATTTGTTGATGTTTGTTCATACGTTCATTGCCCGCACCGCTTCATGCCCGCACCGCTTCATGGTCACATCTTTACGACCTACCTCATCGCGACTACGATCACTTTGAGCATTCCGCGACACCAAATACCCTTTACCCATATAACGTTAACATATATATTAGCTTTGCATGATCGTGGATCTACATTCCCGTTTCCCACGTTCCTCGCCTTTGGTTTCTCGGGTCGTTACCTTGACTTTTCCCTACTAGCTGCTACTTGTGACATTGCCCAACCTCTATCTTATTATCTGAGACAATCATATCTCATTTTGTATATACGAAGTAATTTTAGCGCGACGCGTACTACGATTTTACTGCTGGGCACCAGTGCACACCCATCTACTGCAATTTTGTTCGTGAGAAGTTGCCGACATTCGCGTTCATTCCACATTCGCTCCGCTCAACTCTGGGTTGATCTCTCTCCGGCCCTGCTTCCTCAGCTTGTGCTATGCCTGCAGCCCACGCAACGGACACGCTAACCAAGGCATCCATCTCTGTCTAGTATTGCCTGCATACTCGTATTCAGTCCAGGCCCTTTGCCACCGTAGGCCAACTGATCGGACGTGCGTTGCCGTATGCGAGGTGAGCGGAAAAAGCCCGGGCGTAGGGCGTCAAGATCGGTATGTCGAATGTTCAAGGACTTGTGCCGCAAGCTTGAGGAATTGAATGGGCCAGATGGCGAAAGGAAGGGCAACGAACACGTACATTTTCCGCTGTACCATCCTCGAGGAGGTCGAAGGAACATGAGGCAGCGATGATGGCAGCGTTACTGAGCGATGTCGTATAAATCAATGGGCGTGTGTAATTGAGTAAATAATCCCGGATCAATGTGTCCGTCAACAATACCGCTGTGGGTACCAGTTCGTCAGAAACTCGGATTAGTATGTAGAGGCACGCACCACCGGACGCTGTCAAAGCCTTACCGAACGTGTAGCCGTGCAAGCACACTGTCCTCAAGCCCGACTTGTGCAACCATCCCACGACCTCCAGGTCCATACAACCCCGTTGCGTGCGCCTTATCAACGACCAAATATACGTTTCTCGCAGGGAAGATTTTCTTCATGGTATCAAGCGGAGTGGGGCGACAGTGCCATCCATGCTATATATGCTCTCGACGGCGACGAACACGCTGCTCTTGCCCTCCCTCAGTGTAGCATATTCGTCCCGAAGCGCACAGAGCGCAGTACGCAACGCGTGTACATCATTGTGCGCGATGGGGCGGCGCATGCGTGGTGCGATGGGGGAGGCACGCGCACCATCGTGGACAGAGGCGTGGATGGCCTCATCGTGGAGGAGGGCGTCACCTGATTGTGGGACGCACGCGAAGAACCCCGCGTTGGCATCGAAACCGGAGTGAAGAGAAGGGCCGCCAGGGAGCGAAATGTCCGCGCGAGGCGGGCTTCGAGGATCGCGTGAGCATGGTTGTAGACGAGGAGGCGGGAACCGCCTGAGCCGAGGATGGATGGGGATGAGTTCAGGGCGGTGAGGACGCGTGCGTGAAGGCGTGGAGAGGTGGAGAGGGAGAGGTAGTCGTTGGAGGAAAAGTCGACTGGTACTGGGTCCGGCCGCCGCATGGGACTGATGGCGGCAATGATGGCAGCACCGGTGATGGTTCGGGAAGTTGAGCGGGAAAGCGAGAGAGAAGGATCGGGGAGACGGCGTCTGATGTTCCTCTCTTCGCGAGAAGCGAGGGCCGCGGCGAGCTTTTGGACAAGGGCAGACTGTCGGAATTGAGCGCGGAACAGAGCGTCGGAGCGCTCGTGTATCTCAAACACACACATCGGCCTCAACGGACAGTGGACAGTGCCGTGAGCCATCGACGTCATATGCAAAGCACGGAATGCCTTCCGCATCCCCGCGCGCGACTCCATCGATGACGACATTTCTCCTTAATGGATTCAGTAAAAATACTATGGGTCAATGCACGCCGAAGCAACGCTAGGCTGCATGCAATTCTTAATTCTAATAAACACGCTGACCTCATTTTAGTACAGGAACCATGGTTCGACAAAATTGGTACCGTGCACTCAGACTTCGAGCCAGAAGGTATAGATACATTCGGAACAGTAGCTAACCCCTTTGGGACGTTCTCTACCCCAAGTACAACCCAGGAGAAAGGTGCAAGGTAGTAGCATACTGGCGCATCTCATCCACCCTTTTCACAGTCACCAACCGGTTGGACCTTGCGTCCAACTACCACACGATGGCCATTGACATACACACCGACGCTGAGTCCTTCTGCATTTACAACATCTACCATGACGCTCACACCAACGACACAGGAAATGAGACAAATAGAGCGTCTCGGGAAACCCGCACCCGGTCACTCAATCACATCACCAGCTTGGAAATAGACCCGCTGGTTCCCACGGTAATTGGAGGCGACTTCAACACCCATGCCAGAGCCTGGTCCCCACCAGAAATCCGCCCGTCAACGTGGGCAATCGACATCGAGGAGTGGGCGATAGCACAAGGCCTGGACCTGCTCAACACCCCCGGCATCCCAACACGACGCGGCAACCGAAGACAACACGACACCACCATCAACCTGATATGGACCAATGAAGCAGCGATACATGATGACACCTTTCAAGACTTAGAAATCGACTTTACAGCTTCGTTAGGCTCAGATTATGCAGGAATATGGCTAACACACTACCTGTTACAGATAACCAACCACGCCCCCCCTCACAACTGGCTCCCACCATACATTATACAAGACGCGGCAAAGGAAGCATGGATAAACAAGTTCAAAGCCGATGCCTGCATACCAGTCGCCACGACGGATCCAATTGAAATTGAAGCTGAGTCCACATGCCTCTCGTCCTGCATTGAGGAGACCTCAATCGCTGTATTTGAGCAGCGCAAAGAATACAACCCAAGAGGAGCACGATGGTGGAACAACGAATGCCAACAAGCTGTCCAGGATGTTCGAAATGCCACCGCCAATGAGACAAAGAAAGCTGCCCAGAAGAAATTACGCACCACCATCCGAACTGCCAAGAAAGATTGGGCGAACAGCATACTACACAACGCAACCACAGAGTCACTCTGGAAAGCCGCAAACTGGCGACATGGTCGACAACAACGAAACATCCTGGCCCTATCCACTGAGAATGGACTGTCAAACGACAAGGCAAACATGACGACTGCGCTCCAAAGGCGATTTTTCAAGGACAACCCCCCTCCAGTGGAACAAGTCTTCCCAGACGACCCAGACCCCCTCCCACAATGACACTTCCACCCGATCACAAACATGGAAATTGCTGACATGCTGAAGGACACCAGCAACACCTCGGCCCCGGGAAAAAGTGGCCATGGTTGGAAGCTGGTAAAATGGGCCTGGGAAGCATGCCCGGTATGGTTCGTTACCCTTTTCAACTCATGTCTTGACGCAGGGATACACCCAAAACCCTGGAAAGCGGCACTGATAGCAGTGGTCCCCAAACCCGGTAAGACTGACTACTCCCTCCCAAAGAGCTACCGACCGGTGGCCCTTCTCGAATGCTTAGGCAAACTCCTGGAAAAAGTAATAACAAAGAGGATCCTGCATGATGTAGAGGCCCACAACCTCATACCCACCAACCAGTTTGGGGCATGCCCGCACTCATCAACAATACATGCAGGCCTCACACTCACTCATGACATCGCAACTGCCCATGCCAAAGGGAGCTGCTGTGGCTCACTCCAACTCGACATCCAAGGATTCTTTGACAATATTAACCATGATAGGCTAATACACACCTTCCGCATACTTGGGTTTGCCCAAAAGATCTGCCAGTGGCTGACATCCTTCCTTACAGATTGAATCGTCCAACTCAGGTTCAATGGCTTCATATCAGACCCAATTGACATCGTGGTAGGTTCACCACAAGGCTCACCCATCTTGCCCATTCTGTCAAGCATCTACACATACCCACTACTTTAACAAGCCAATCGCTGGTCCAACAGCCACCTGTACATGTACGTGGATGATGGGAACATCCTGGCATGGGGTGCCTCCTACCACTTGGTACGTACTTGCCTCATCACCAGATACACTGAGTGCTTGGCCTGGCTTAAAAGGGCAGGCCTCATCATCAATGGAGGGAAAACAGAGGCGATTTTCTACAGCCTCACACGAGCCCACACGAACATCCATGGCCCATGACCCAGTACAATCACAGTTCCAACAGATGAAGGGACACTAACGACAGTCAACTGCTCAGACAACGTCCAGTACCTGGGCCTCTTCATCAACCATAAACTGACATGGAACAGACACGTCAAAATAATGGCAACACGAGCGCATGGCACACTCAAGTCCATGAAACTGCTCGGCAACTCAGTGAAAGGCCTTGACCACAGCAGCTGGAGGCTAGCTTACAACGCGATATGCCTTCCAGTGCTAACGTACGGCTCCCCAATATGGTTCAAACAGCAAAAGCAACTCTCAAAGGCCTTACAGGTAGTTCAGGACGAAGTGGTAAGGTGGATGATGGGAGCCTTCCGGATGACACCAGCAGAGCCACTACACCAACTAATCACCATTCTCCCAATCCACATTTGTCTCCAAATGTTATCTAAAACAGCAGTGCTCACATTACTAACAATTCCACACAGCTCCCAATTGATCCAATGCCTTGGACCACCATGGTGTAGCATGGACGAGCTCAATGACAACATTCCCCTAACACCTCACCCACCATCAAACACACCTCTCACCCGACTCACTGCACTCGTCCCACAGGAAGCCCAACAACCAATCAACTTCCACCCCAACCAGTGGGCAAGGCTTCCCCCTCAAAACGACCAACTACATGCACTTAAGGAAATCCTGTGCAGTGAAGACAGGAAGCACCTTATGATGCAAATCAAACAAGCAACCTCAAATCAGTGAAACAAGACACTCACTCTCTTCTGCCAAGGCTCGAAACTGAACAACAGGGATGGAACCCCAACTGGGATTGCCATCTGCATAGCCTAGCGGCTCGGAAGGGAAATTGGACATGTAACAAAGTGCCTTGAACCCAACGCAAGCACATCAGATGCAGCTTATGAAGCCATCCAATTGGCCACTGACTACATTTGGGACCACTTCCCCAATGGCGAAGAGGGTGGCCCCACTGAAATATGATCAACAGACACAAATGTTGCCCAGGACTGCCTCAAATCAGACACCCGCGACCACTGTGACCATATTGAGAACCTTGCCACTTCTCTCTCCCATATATTAAACACTCAACCCCTTTTACAGATCAAAATAGGCTGGCTATCAGCAGCCAAAGGACTACCCCCACTCCACTGACTCAAAGCAATCACAGCAGAAACAGCTTGTCAAGGCCCAACACTACCACCACTGCCACCGACGAAAGCCCAATTACGCACCACAGCATGACAAGAAGCCATTGCTGAATGGCAGAACAGCTGGATGGAAGCCCCAAGGCTCCAACCTGCCTACTTAGCGCTTATCAACCCACCAGATGGCAGCATTCCCCCCTTTGTCAAGGGAATCACCAAATTCTCAAGGCCCATTGTGGCCACCTGTATTAGACTTCTTACAGGCCACACTTTCACCGGTGAGTACTAGACTGGCCACGGTCCGGTCCGGGAACATGGCGGACCGGGTTTGCACATGAACCAGACCCTATGTTCAGGTTTAGGTTCACACATATTTGCTGAACCGAACACACATCAGGGTTCAGGTTCAACACCTTACACAAACCTGGACCTTAGGTTTGAACCTGAACCTTCAGAGCAGTGACCAGAAATGGCACAAATTTTATTATTTTTAGTTCTATCACTAAATGGGTCAAAATGTCAAACTGCTCTAAAGCCTCTCATGGCCTAGTCCATTAAGTCATTGAACCCGTCATCGAAGCCATAGCCCATTGACTTAGGTTTGGGTATGGTTAGCCACATGAGATGTGAGTGAGTCTGCCGAGAAGGACAGAGATGAGAGAATCTGAGCAGAGAGGATTGATTAGCAATCAAGCAGTTAAAGGATACAGTATGCACAGTGGCACAGTAGGCATCAATAGCTCAGACAGAATGCTTACCTTTTATTGTGGATGGGGATATCTCATGTGCGTAGCCCAGGCAGTCTCAGAGGAACTGAGATGGTAGTGCAGTATCCAGTGCGTTTTACCTGGGTTTGTTAGTACCACTGCCACACCTACCTTTCTTCATTTCCTAATTCATCCGAGATTCTGAGTACATGTCGACCTTGACCGTCAAGGTCGCACTGTGCACTTCTTTTATTGCCGGATTCTTTTGATACGTGGGATGATCACAGAGAGAGGGAGACGGTATTTAGAAAACTAGAAAGGATAAATTAGATGTTGGAGTATGGTCAAACCAAAAAAAAAATCTTTTTCACCTCAGCAGGCTTTTCTTTCGACTTTTCCACCTGCTATCCTTACTATCTGTCACCAACATGGGACGGGGTGAGCGCGACAAAGTTGATACATCACTCATTGTCACAGAACCACGCATTCCTCGACCAACAGCGTGTGCATGAGGTTTTGATCATCAGGAAGGGTTGAGTGCGCCAAATGTTTCTGAAAAGGCGAAAGGTCACTTGATCATGTCTCAAGTATAACGGGCTTAGTGACTTACCCTAACCCTGCAGGCCCCAAGACTGCACCTGCAGAGTCTGTTGGCAATGCGGATTCAGAAAAAAAATGTGAGCATTAATTGATATCATGAAAATGCAAAAACTGATAAATTGTTGAAGAACTCACGATAAATACCTTGTTTCTAAAGGATGCGTCAAAGCCTGAAGGAGAAGCTTGTAATCTGGATGGAACATTAAAGGATGCCGACAAAATGGAATGGTTGAACTCACCATCAGATTTGGCACCGGTGTCATTTGAAACCCATCAAGAGCATGTTTTACATGTACTTGATGATGAACCTGATGACGAACACATTACAAAAAGGCGTCGAGTAAGCTAATGTTCAAATTCCATAGAGTATTTACCACTTACGTGATTTACATCCTCACTTCACTCCAGCTATACAAAAAGCATGATGCAGTCCCTTTGAGCGACAATGTTTTGTATGCAAGTGATGCCAAGAAGTTGCCAAAGGAAGCCACAAGACCAAGATCAATGACTGTTGACGCTGGGTCTACCGAAGGGGATCTTGTTGACGAAGGGTTTGATGAAGTTGGAGATGGCTTAGAAACTGAAAGCGAGGATGACAATCCAGAGGCAACAAGATGATACTGGGAGGCAAAGCGGAAGAAAGAAGGCATTTACAAGGTAAGTTATCATGTGCCGCGGCCTGTGATGCACGTGATGCGTGATGATTGCTGATTTGATTGCTGATGTTTGTTTCTTCAAGCCCAAGAAAAAAAGTTGGAACACACAGGATTTACGACTTTGTTTCACAAAGGATGTCTGCACGATCAAGAACGAGGAAGTGGCAGGCGAGTATTGCAAGTTATGCCTGTACGTTGCCATTTTCATTTTTTTTCTGGCCTTTAACCCAACATACATACCCTAGAGAGAAAGGCACAAAAAAAGCAGATGCCTTTTTCACTGGAAATGGTTCATCCCATCGAACACACATCACAAGGTATTTACCCTCTTGATAACCTGAAATTGTCTGAACTGATTGGTTTTAGGTTTCATTACCGTCGATACCTCGAAATCTGTGCGGCCAAAGGTATTGAGCCAAAGGCCTGTGCTCCAGAAGAATTCCAAAAGAAAAACAAGTACGTTACTCCAAAAGTTAGTGCCGCTTTAAGAGACTGACCATGCTCCGCATGAAGGGGGCAGAAAACGATGAACGATTTTGTTGTTGCAGTGAAGAAGCCAACACCAATTCCACCCATTACAAAAGCAGGCTTAAGGGAATACCTGCTTGAGTATATTGTTGACAGCGACCTGGTACAGCATTCCTTTTGTTGCTGGGGTTTATCCTTACTTTTGGTCCTTATTTCAGTCTTTTCGGTCTGTCGAGCGTCCATCATTGCTGCGCCTCATACATTACCTTTGCCCAAAGCTCAACACAAATGACATCCCAAAGTGTACCTGCATGGGTGATGCGGTCATGGAAAAGGTTGCAAAACTCGACAAAATCGACTTGGATCTGGTAACAAGCATCAACTCTTTAGTCTCTATTGTTTACAATGGCTGGTCTTCAAAATGATGCCGATCTTTTGCATCTTACAGCATCCAATACATCTACTCACCACCCGAAGATCCTTATCACTGGTTCCTGAAGAGTCACCTTCTTGACTTCCATCGAACCATTGGACGCCACACTGGGTTGATGGTTGGAAACAACATCGTCAGTGTTATTCGAAAGTTTGGGCTTACAGACAAGGTTAGTGTTCTCTTAATTCAAACAACAGATTTAACTATCATATGTATTCTTTCAGTTTGGTTGGCTTGTTGGCGATAATGTACCTGTCAATGATGTGGCAGTTCGGCATGTTTGTGAGACTTTGGACCCACAGGCGGAGCGGCTGGATGCAAAGGAAGTTCAGGGCCGGTATGGTTTTACGCTTTTGTTGGAATATATTGCTGCTCACCTACGTCATCTTTTGCAGGTGTATCGAACACTCCATCCATCTAATGGCATGTCACTTTGTGACAGCACTCAATGTTCCAGGCATTGGCCGAACAAAGAAAAAAATCCATATGCCCAGTTCAGCGCAGCAAGAACTTAATGAGTTTGAGGACAGCTTCGACGTCGATATTAGTATGGAGGTAGAAGCCTTACCCGATGATGTGGAAGCAATGCATGCAGCATTTGACACCAGTTTTGAGACTGGAGACGTTGTCGGGAAGTTGATGGCATTTATTGCCCAGCTTCGTGCTTGTAGTGATGACGTGCGGGAGTATTTGTTGCAGATCGCAACGTCACTGGGCTGTCCATCGTGGGAGATTAAACTTTGGGTACGCACACACTGGGGAAGCCTTAGTGACTGCTTCCGCACCGTTCTTGCGATCCAAAAGGTATGTAGTATATTATTATTTGATGAGTTATTGCATGATATTTTTGGCAGGGAATTGACCGTTTCTGCTGCCTCGCTGATGAAGAAGAAGACTTACCACCCCTTGCCAACGGGAAGAAATGGGCCAACTACTTACTTTCTGGACTGGAGTGGGACATTATTAGGCTTGCATATGATTGCTTAGAGGTACGCTTCTTGCTCACCAATTAAATGTATTTTAAATATCATGAATAGATTTTGAGGACGGCTCATGGTGAACTTTCTGCGGAGAAAGAACCAACGTGCTATAAAGTCTTTCCATTGGTGGAGATGCTTCAAAGCAAGTGGGATGACCTTTCTGAAAATGACCGATATGAGCCAGTTCATAAGGCTCTCGCAGCTGGCTTGAAGAACATGGCAAAGTGGTATCGTAAGGCGGATGATACCTCAATCTATTTTATTTCTCATGGTGGGGATCCTACTTCATTCTTCGGGTTGTAACTACGGCTAACTCTCTCATAGTCCTTGATCCGACGTGGAAGCTGTCCTATGTGCAGGTGGCATGGCACGCTGAGTATGTAGAAGACAATATGGAGCGTCTTCGAGAAATTGTACGCCCATACATTATATGAACTTGTCTTAATCTTTCACATTCCATCCAGTACCTTAAATATCATGCAAAATACCATGCCACAAAGGGAACTCAACCACAGCATATTGCTACTACAGGAAACCCGACCAATAGACTTAGCCGCCGTAAGTTCCTTCATATTTCTGAAGGATTGTTCTGATGCCCTTATCAAGAGCACTCAACAATGGAGCGATGGATGACCCAAATTGTGAAGGCGGCAAAACCTGCTACCTCAAACAGGGAAAACTGGGTCTCTGATCCATTTGCTGAACTGGACAGATTTTTTGAGAGCGACACACTTTCAAGAACAGAATGTCCTGACATTATTGCATGGTATGGGGTATGTCTCAGATTGCTTGTTGCTGAGTCATTGGACAATTCAGTTTATTGCTTCATAGTTGAAATCAACCGAGAATGAGTTTCCAGTCATTCGGCTTATGGCTCACGACTATATGGCAATACCAGCATCCTCTTGCCTTGCAGAGCGTTCATTCTCAATGTCAGCTCACACAGATGATGTCCGTCGACGCCAAATGGGGAGTGAGAAGTTTGGAGCATTGCAGAGGTTACACGCAGCATATCGTGATGGTCGTTTGGAAGCCATTAAAGAGAGTTGGATGGAGATTGATCCTGATTTTGACATTGATACAGGCGATGAGTAGCAGAATTGTTTACATAGCGTACAGTACAGGTAGCAGGCCAGCAGCGGGTTATGCAGCATACAAAGATTAACTTGAGATGAAACTTATCACTGTGGCCATGCCCCGCTGAATTGCCACCCATTCAAGTTCACAAATCATCTGGAGCAACTTGTGCATGCTGCTTGTGCGACTCCTTCTTTCTCCTTTCTCCCTCTGCAATTTTGCAACCCATCTGACGAAGACTTATGTTGAAAAGAATTGCGGAACCATCATGCATATCCACAGCCACATTGCTGCCCCTTCTCTAAGCCTCTTTATCTCTGTCCTCCCGGACTCACTTGCACTGCCCTGCGGTGCTTCACCATCGCCATGCAATCACAGGACTTCAAACCCTCTCACTTCTACCATCAATGCCTCACTCAGCTACCATCCCAACGCCTTCAAAATCAAACGTCTTGGCGCTCATTCTCCTCCACCTCTCACACTGTCCAAACAAGCGACCCAACTTAAGAATTGTTGAAGTCCCCGGTTGTCATCTATTCCCGAAGAGCCACGCCGCAGTCGGCAGCAGTGAGCGTGACGCCGAAAGCCCCGACTCCCCATCGCTCTCCACACCTACACCACCACCCCCGCTGGCACCGCCTGCTCCCGTGAGTCCTGTCCCTGTTGCCTCCACTCCCACAGGCAACCGTAGCGCACTACTTGGAGCCATTCAAGGTGGTACCCGCTTGCGTAAGACTGTCACGAATGACCACAGTGCGTTCGCTTTCTCCAGACGCATTCTTGGGGATGGTGCGCCACATCCGAATGTCAGCACTACCCCGAACATCCCGCCTGCTGAATCATCACACTCTGAAAACAATGTCCATCAAAGTCGACAGTCAGTAGACTGGTACATGGGGCTCGCTGCAGACCAAGGCACGCGCACGAGCCAGGAACCGAGCTTGGCTCCGATGGGAGAGGAGGGCGATGAGGGCCACAAAATGGCCATGTGGAGTGCCATTCATCTAGGTCGCGCACGCGGAAGGGGTACTCTTGGATCCATTCGAGGACATAGGTACGTTAAGATGGCTTTTGGCATTACTTGCGTTGATCGTTGAGTACCATGTCAGGACCCTGTACCCATATGACGGCCAGCGAGCCGAGTATTACATGATCTCCCGGCCTCGGACGATGAAAACGAGAGCCCTCTTTCCCGAGTGAGTCCAACGTCTTCACACCACGAGTTAATGACCTGACCCCAACCTCTTCACCTACCGCTGCATCTCTGCCTCCCATCCAACAAGGGACATACTTCTTGCTATCGATCCTGAACCTTCTCACGTGGTGCCCTGTGCAACGTACAGGCACCCCTTCTGACATGTCATTGAGACCTCAATCCCAGTCGACTCACATCCGCACCCAACACTCCTAGGTATCGTAATCAAAGCCCTCACCCTCTCGCACGCATCGTCCCTTCCACAGTTCCACTATCAATGCTCGACACATCGGGGACATGCCCAACACACATCCTTCTGGTGGCAGATGCACAAGTCCCCATGCGCCATTCACACCCACAGACATTTACTGGGCTACTTTATGATGTTTACATGCATCGAGCCTGGAAAATCATGCGCAGACTGCACCCTCACCTGGTGTTCTTAGAGGATATGCTCAAAAGTGGGAGATCTGTGGAGTCTGATGACGAGTGAGCACATCGTTCTCTCTCCTGATCTCATTATCGACCCAGTCTCTCTGTGGTGTAGATTCTCCACTTATCAAGGACTTCTTCCCACTTGACGCAGAAATGGAAGCTCGATATACCGGGCAATGTGGATGTTGGGTAAGATCTTCTTGTCAGAATAATGACCAAGTATTGATCTACTGTAGCCTCGGTGTCTCCAATACTTTCAGCAAACACGTTTGCCAACGATATGAGTGCCATTTTGGCCGCATAAATGATCACCTCCCTGTGGCTAATCACTCCTTAGTTCTGCTCAATTCTCCTGGGATTGTTGACGAAGACTATATTCGCATGGGACATGGAACCTCATTTGAGTGGATTCCTCTACATGATGGTGCAATTGAATTTGTCGAAGGGTTGGCCGCTGGTCTGTATGCGCCATCTTTGCATGTGAAAGCCAACTAATTACTTGTCGTAACTTTAGAGGAATGGTCGGGGCCCGTTATTCTATTCAGCCACATTCTGCTTCACCGTGCGGAATTAAAAAGTGTGGTCCGTTACGAGAACGTGGGAGTATTCACCGCGGCGTTGGTCATGGTTGGCAAAAGACGCTCGGTAAAGACACTTCTTTGTTCCTTCTAGAGAATCTACGCCCTGCGGTTATTTTCAGGTATGTGTTTCTCTGAGTTTTAAACTCCCCAAATATATATTGAACATGACTTCAGTGCAGACGATCATGACTATTGCAATGTGACGCATACATTACCAGGTTCCGACCAAAAATTCACGAGATAACTGTAAAATCCTTTTCCCCGGCACATCACACGAGTGACACGACCATGAAAACTCCAAGAAAAAAACCATCCACTTCGGCGGTATCAAGGCCAGGCAATCCATGAGCGCTATATGGAGATGATGTACGACACGACGGATAAGGACAGTAGCATCAAGAGTCTCCCTCTTTTCGCAGATATCAGTGTCTGCACACTTCAACACACTTTCACGCATCTGAAAGGACTTCTTTTTGCCACTC
The DNA here is from genome assembly GCA_022884055.1 of Russula griseocarnosa. NCBI lineage: Eukaryota > Fungi > Basidiomycota > Agaricomycetes > Russulales > Russulaceae > Russula > Russula griseocarnosa. Next base: position 67,233 of record JAGKRU010000078.1, on the reverse strand, counting down.
AATTCATGCAGATCGCCCTTGTTGTTACGTCATGTGCAGCCTTTGAAGACATGCATTCAAAAGGTTTGGTCCAGTCGGGTGCTGCCTTTGCTGGCCATGGCCACTCACTGGGCGAATTCTCTGCCCTCGCTTCTGTTGCCGATATCCTGTCAAACTTCTCTCTTGTTGATATCATGTTTTATTGTGGTCTGACTAGACATGCAGCATGCTGTCAAGCGTGACGAGCAGGTCGCTCGAACTTGCCATGTGTGCTGTCAATCCTAGCCACGTTGGCAAGACATTCGATGACACAGCCCTTCGTGAAATAGTCAACACCATCTTGGATGGCAGGGACTGTCTTTTAGAAATCGTGAACTTCAATGTTGAAGTACGTCAACTATTTTCCATGCTTTCCTTATATCCGGGATGCACGCTGTCCCATGCTCATTCCCCCTGTCTCCTCCTGCGGTTAGTTGCCTTGCAATGCAAACCATGCGCAATGTACACACCCTTGGCATCACAAAACTTGATGCTCGAGCTGCACCACTTCACCATGAAAGACAAGAATGTCCTACTGGTCAACTTCTTGCGTGCGGTGCTGCATCAGTGTAATTGGGCAAACGGGACGTTCATTTGCCTGTACATCAGATTGAGGAGGGACAGCAATGACCCACTGAGTATCTTTGATATGTTATTATCCTATTGTAGTATTTATATGAATGAATATACCTGGTTCTCTTATTCTTAAATTTTTTGGTCAAAAAAAATTGGTCGAACATTGTTCGAACCTGAACCGGACCTGAACCTAGGTCCAGGTTCAGGTTCACCAATTTGCCAGAACCACACCTTTAGGTCCAGTTCAGGTTCAGGCCCGGAGCTACCGAACCTGAACCAGACCGGACCCCGGCCAGTCTAGCGAGTACACCGCCTGTTTTCATCCTAGTTCTTTTGACCCACACCATTGTCAGTGTGGTGAACCCCTACAAACAGCACAACATGTCATTGTGGCATGCCCGCTACACGCCAAAGCATGGAGACAATTTCTCCTGCCAGTTTCGAACATGCTCTCAATCTCAGCCATCTTTGGTACAAAGGAAGGAGGCGAGGCCCTAGGGAATTTCTTGGCAACATCGCAGGCCTGTATCAGACCATGGAGGCGTGAAGCCCCGATGGAAGACAAAGAGGAGGACCATGGATAATTTCAGGGGCCATAGGGCCCTGCCACACTACAATTAACAACATGCCAGCTCAAAACACGTAGACAGATTGTATCGATAACTCCAACCAACCAGGTGCTGAACCACCCGCACATGTCTTTGTACTTACATACATGTGGTGTGTAACAAATGCAGATTCCAAAAAAAAAAAAAAAAAACAGTGCCATGACAGCACCAATGCACCATATGTGCCTGCTATTGATTTCGTACCATAGTTTCGGGGCATTAGGCCCACATCGTACATATATTTACAGCCCTGTAGTTACCAGGCTCCCTCAGTTCTTGTGCTTATACTGCATGCTGAGGTTGATAACAGCATCCCTCCGAACTCAACCCAGCATTTTAGCTTATGACACAGACTCTGTCATGTCTTGGGCTCGAGCCTTACCCTTTCCCGCCTAGAAAAGTTCTACAGTATGCGGATCACCTCACACTTGTCAACAAAGATCTGTCCGTCATAGAGAGGACGGTGTTGTACAGTGCGAGTGCCTTGTCGGTTGAGTGAGTTCTATAGTCACATGACAAGGAAGATCTACCCGTCGATGCATTGGCTACCTGGACATCGCCAGCAGCCTCCATTAGAGATTACAGTAGACAGTGTCATCAAATGTATTCTCTTCGCGGTCACGATAGACTCGTAGAGCACCAGGAGCGATGCACCCAGGCCCAGACCCATGGTCAATCATGCTGCCGTAACTCTTACCGCCCACATGTCAAGTGGCTAGAGGCGCAGTACAGATACCCTTTTTTATCAATTTAGTTATTTTAATCTCTCTCCTTCCGGACTCTCTCGTACGACCGACGCGCGCAGTGTTAGCACCGCCTCCATCGACTTGACCCTCCCCTCAACTCTACGCGGAACCCTAGTTTGCCCTTCCATCATTCTGCTCCCTCTGCAGTCATCAGCAAGATGGCACATGCTAGAGCAACTAGCGTTCCTAGGACACTGTCACTAGTCGGCTAGTAGTCGCTCTAGTAAGTCTAGTTTGAAACTTGATTTTGCTAGGCAATTCTAGCCGGCTAGTATCCGAGTCTATTCCTAGGTAATTGCTAGAAAGACAGTTCTCTAGTACAGTACACAGTATCACGAAAATAGTGCGTTCGTTGATTGTAATATATCCTCCATCCCTGAAAGGTCCTTCATGCGTGCTCTGAATCCGCGGCGGCATCCTTCGCATTCAAATGCTCGCCGCATTGCTGCAACATCGTCTGCATGGAAAACATTGCCCGTTCCCGCAAATGTACACATATCAACAAGAACTTGGATCAGTTTCGATGCTTGGTGAGGGATTGCTTTCAGCGTTTCGATGGTTGCGTCGTACGATTCGGTACGAATCACTAGCTTGTATGCCTGTTGAAAGGTGTTCGATCGCTTTCGGCTGGCATTGGATCGATCACTCACCAACATAGAGAAGCGCGAGGCCCAGCCCCAAAAACCATGTCCATTTCTCATCTAACGCACGATCGTCCCTCTCCATTAGGGTCTGGAGAATGACAACGGCAGCTTCACCATTTTCACTCCCAACGAATATGAAACCAACAGCAAGCGCAGCCAGGGAAGCGATCTCCATACCAACCTCACCATCTGAGATGAGAGGAAGTAGCATGCCAAGAATGTCCCGATGCGAGCCAGCATAAACAAAGCCCAAGCCGATAATGGCGGATGTCCGAAGCGGTACGGACCTATTTGATATGTGCTCACCGAGAAGTGCTAATGCACCATCGGCCTCGGAACGAACACCAGTATTGGGGATACCAGTCGCAAGAAAGGCACCAGCCTGCGAATTGCGCGTGAGCAAGGGAAACCATGGATCGAGTTCAGATGCTCGCCTTGATATACTCTTCAGATGAGTAGGTGTATTCGTCCACATGACTCAGACCGATATCAGCATCCCACAATAAACTAACACCAAGGCTCGCGGCTGCAGATAGCATTGACAAATGCGTTAACGAAGGTGTCGGCTAGATTCCCTCATGTGGAATCAACGTTCACTGTTGATGATCCTAATACCAGTATGTAAGGATGAATCTGTGGAAAAGAGAAGAGGTCAGACGTACGCGATATCTCCAAAAGACTTATAGACATCTCGAAAAATGCCAGGGGTGGTCGTGGTCGTGGTTGTCGTGCAAGGGCCACGGGTGCTCAATGTGACAAGACTGTGAGGTGGTTGAGGCCGTCTGCACCTTCATGCAATGGGTCAGCATTTGAGACGACTACGCAGAGGAGGAGAGAGGAGGCTGCAGGGTGGATGGAGAGGGGAATGAGCGCCACATGCGTGAGCAGCGGTGCCAGGGTCGGCTCCATTCTGCCGCACATGCGGGCTAAGTCCTTATGGAGGAAGGTTATGGAGGGAGGGGAGAATGGGCGCTGCACGCCGGAGCAGCGGTGCCAGGGTCGGCTCCATTCTGCCATGCATGCAGGCTCAGAGCACTCAGAGCTCACGGAGGGGAATGATGATTGCCTCGCACGAACCGACGGCCCGTCCACCTGTACAGCACTGCTCGCACCTTCCCAGGCACATTTTAGTTGAATCTAGCCCGGCCAGTTGTCGAATTTATTTCTAGGTAATTGCCAGGAGTACATAGTTTATTTAGTGTGTCTAGTCTGCCAGACACTGATCGAATAAATATTAAATGCGATCGTTGACGCAAGGTGCGTGGGCCTGCACTGTCTGAGTCGGGCCCCAGATTATTTGGAGTCCGATCCGATCCTCTGACGACGCGCTGTCAGAACCCTGGCAATCCGAGTCCCTCATGCATCCGGGCAGCATTGCATCCCTTATAATGAAATGGCATTTCTGCCTGTTTTTGTGCCCTTGAGAATCTCCATGCTCCCATGTCATTGCCCAGAATGCCCACAAAGGTTCAAGGGCCAAAATGGGCGCACATACCACATGCGTACAATCCATGTCAACTCGAACAGGCAACCGGTCAATATTGAACAGATTTGGGAGGACGAAGACCATCACCACAGGGGTTCACCTGCCAATGATGGTGGTCTGCACCGTCCACTTGCCCAGAGAATTGAACATCCCCATCTAACCGGTAAGTGATGCGTGCCCCTCAGATCGTTAACGATTAACTCATTGTTGAATCAATCTGTAGCCCTTCCATGTGACCAAGACGGTCGCTTCTTGCCAGCAGGTGAACCACCAACTCCCCGTCAGGCAACACCGCAAGGGGATTGGACGCCCTTCAACAGTGAAATACAGTTCAAGGTTGCCGACTTTATTTATCACCGTGCTGAGTTATCTGCCTCAAACATTGATGCACTTCTGGAGTTATGGGTGGAATCTCTAGCTGAGCATGACGTACCCGCACCATTCAACTCCCATGAGGAGATGTATAATACTATTGACTCTTGTACACTCGGTGACATCCCCTGGCAGTGTCTGGTTACTGCCATTCCTGAAGAGGCCAATGAGCACTCGCCATCCTGGATGCAGAAGGGCTACGAGGTCTGGTATCGCGACCCCAATGCGGTTGTGACAACAATGCTAGGGAACCCTGACTTCGATGGACAATTTGATTTACGACCATATATTGACCTTGATGCGTCCGGAAAGCGTCAATGGAACAACCTTATGTCCGGAAATCTCCCTTGGCGTCGATGCGTGAGTCCTTAGATTTATTGTGCATCAGTAATCTGACCCAACACTCCCTCACTTAGGACAAGATCTTCCAATCGAACCCAGATACCAAAGGGGCATTATACTGTCCTATTATTCTTGGGAGTGATAAGACCACGGTATCAGTAGCCACAGGACATGTAGAGTATCATCCTCTCTATCTGTCTATTGGCAACCCTCACAATTCTGTACGACGTGCTCATCGGAATGCTATCACCCCTATTGCATTTCTTGCCATCCCTAAAAGTATGTTCTCAGCTATTTTCTCGCATGTCAGCTGTTTATAATAGGCTTTCAGGTGACCGCAGATATGATGGTAGCACGGCTTTCCGAAAATTCAAACGTCAATTGTATCATGCATCAATAGCGGCGGTCTTACGACCACTTCTCTCGGGCTTGACGGGCCCTGTTGTCCGCAGGTGTCCTGACAGCCATTTCCGACGGGTCATTTATGACCTTATAGCTTTCATTGCCGATTATCCCGAGCAAGTGATGCTCACTGGTATTGTTCAGGGCTGGTGCCCCAAGTCTGTTTCTGTTTCTCATTTGTCTTGGCCAGTCTGACGCCGATGCCATCAGGTGTTTAGCACCTCCAGTCAACCTTGATGTCAATGCAACACGCCGCACACAAACCTTAACCGATGGACTGGCACAGGTCTTGAATACCGAGAGCTTACGGAGTGACTATGGGATCAGTGATAGCATTATTGTATGTCTACACATTCTTGTTGTCATTTTCTGACGATTCAATATTCTCAGCCATTTACTTCTGACTTTCCACGCGGTGATATCTACGAGATGATCTCACCAGATATCTTGCACCAACTAATAAAGGGAACGTTTAAGGATCACCTCGTAACATGGATATGTGAATATTTTGTTATTGAGTATGGAGAGCGTCAAGCCGGTATGATCCTAGATGATATCGATCGGCGGTATTTACATCACATTTAACTGTATACTGATTGCTGATGTGCTGACCTGCGCACAGTATTGCAGCTGTGCCACCCTTTCCAGGGCTTCGCCGATTCCCTCATGGCCGCCGCTTCAAGCAGTGGACCGGGGATGACTCTAAGGCGTTAATGAAGGTATGGTTTCACTGAACTGTATTTAATTATTTCTCATAAAGATTATTCATCATAGGTTTATCTCCCAGCGATCGTGGGATATGTTCCAGAAGACATCATCAAATGTCTCTCAGCATTCCTTGATGTTACTTACATTGTTCGACGTCAAGACATCGGACAAGATGACCTTGACTCGCTCAATACGGCACTTGACAAATTCTGGGAGCTGCGTGAAGTGTTTCGAACCTATGGTGTTCGGCCAGATGGTTTCTCACTTCCCAGACAGCATTCTCTTTTTCACCTCCTCCGTCAGATAGAAGACTTTGGTGCGCCCGGGGGGCTTTGCTCTTCTATCACAGAATCACGCCATATCACGGCTGTTAAGAAACCATGGCGGCGCTCGAACCGGCATCAGGCTTTAGGGCAGATGCTTGTCATTAATCAGCGGCTTGATAAGCTCGCTGCCATGTATACTGATTTCGTTTCACGTGGCATGTTACCAGCTGGCCATGCTCCTGGGAGAAATCTTTCAGCCAACCTCAAGCAGGTGACACCTAACAATGACAATGACGATGACGAAGGCCCGGTCGAAGAAAATGTCCTTGGGCATGTTGTATTGGCCCGCACTCGTGGTAAGGCAATTCTTTGACTACTTTATAACATTTAACTGAACTTTAGCAGCACGTTTCTATCCGCAGAATATGAATGACCTTTCTGTCTACATCATGGAAGAAGATCTATACTACATGACCCAAGAGTGTATCGCAACGCAGATTGGAGTGTCTGTCAATGATCTCAACCCAATTGGCAGAGTGTCTGTCTTCACCTCCGCCATGGCCACCTTCTTCGCACCAAGTGATCCAAGTGGTATACATGGAATGCGACGCGAGCGCATCCGTTCAACACCTTCATGGAGGGACGGTGAACCCCGATATGACTGTGCCTTCGTTGTTGAAGATGAAGAGAAACCAGGCATGAGTGGGATGGCAGTTGTAAGAGTTCGTCTCTTTTTTTCTGTTGAATATGAAGGCGTGCACTATCCATGTGCCCTTGTGGAGTGGTTCAAGAAGATGGGACGTGACCCTCTTACAGGGATGTGGATCGTTCAGCCCGATTGCACACGTGGTAGTCGTGACAAGTCCGTTCTACATCTAGATTCTTTTTTGCGTGGTGCACACCTGGTTCCTGTATATACTGATCCGAGATTGCCTCCCAACTTCAAACACTACGACTCTTTAGATGTATTCAAGGCATTTTATGTAAATAAGTACATAGATTACCATGCGTATGAAATCGCTTTCTAATTGAACATAGCCTTCGACTTGACTGCTTGAAAAGCTTTCTTGAGCGTCTGGAGATCTATACAACGATCTTTCTCACTCCAATAATGACAGATATAATTAATAAGATGATGGCTGAGTTACTTTCGGTGTTTGCTGTTGCAACCAAATTCCCTTTCTGAGTACAGAGCTGAGTGTGGCTCAGTCCCACCAGTCCTCATAGTGCCGCACGCGTCTGCACCCTTAACAAACTTAGGAGCACATTTCAAGTTCTAGTACGGCCCCGTATACAAATTTTCAAGACATGCGTGGCAGTGCAAGACCAGCCGCGTGGCAAATTACCGGGCTTAGTACAGCCATGCTTCCTCTCCTTTCCAACACTGCTGCACGTTTCTGCGGACTTAGCTGTGTAAGGTCCACAAAGATACGACCTAGACCAACATACTATCAAATTTATATGCTCCACAAAGGCATGCACGACCACCTTAAGCACATTTTTTCACTGCTTGAGAAGTTTTCTTGAGCGTCTGGAGAACAGTCTGTATCTCACCTGCCTATGGCATACTGAGATGTGAACGATGTTCATCTATACTGTAATGGCCTAGTCTATTGGTCTGAGATCAAAAACCTGTTCAGTCTGATGAGATATATTGCTATTGAGACCGGCAATGTCGAAGTTGGATGAGATATATTGCTATCAACACCGGCAATGTCAAAGTTGAAGAGATATATTGCTATTGACACCGGCAATGTCAAAGTTTGATAAGATATATTGCTATTGACACCGGCAATATACTAGTGTGTCGTGATTAAACCAAAGTGAATGTGCCAGCAGAGAACGCTGTGTGGTCGCGATAGCAAATCTCAGGGACTAAATTGACACTTGACACTAAGACCTTTTAAAGGATGAGGTCAAGTAAAAGACGTACGCTTTTCCCCAAATACGGCACTCCCATCTTTTCTTGCACCAGCCATGGTAATCGGCACACGCAAAACAAACGCCAGTGTTCATCCGGGTGCAATTCTACGGAATAACTATAAACCGAGGCGTACCAAGAAGCAGATAGAGGAAGATAAGGCTCGAGCAGCAGCAGCAGCTAAAGCGGCAGAAGAGGATGCCGCTGCTAAGTATCAATCTACACTTGCACGCATTGCTGAGCTGCGGGCAGCAGTAGAGAGTGATGAGCAAGAGGTGCGGACCCATGCGTTAAGGCCTGATCTTCGTTACGGTGCAGGGTGAGCCAGTTACGGACAGTGACAGATACATTTACGATTTAGAGGTGCTGACAACTGTCAACAGTACCACCCATGATGGAGACGATGTTGAAGACCTGGAAGCCCTAAGTCCACCAGCATCACCGGAGGTTGACAACATAGATGAAGGTTATTTTGGAGCTTTCACCGAAGATGAAGACCTGCAGCCTCAACCTCTTGATTATGACGACGAAAAACTTGATGGTGATGCGATAGAAGAATCCCATGGAGAAGGTGACACGGATGTAGAAGAAATTGATGCCAGAGTGCAGGGACCAGTATGTCTTCCAATTGTCGTTGGTTCAGGTGCTTACTAGTGACCATAGAAAGAGAAGCAAGGACCTGATGTGATAGCGTTGGGAGAAATGTCACCGAGCCTCACTGTGTCGACTCGGAAGCGTAAGGCATCTCAGCAGCCCGGCCCGGCACAGGCCCAGAATCAGTCTAATTCTACGACGCAAGCCACACCTGGCCCAAACGTCTTAAACGATCATACGCATTTTATGAGCCACTCAGCACAAGCAGCAGATCAAATGGTAAATGAACATTTTTATCACACAAAGGCCAAATTGCTAACTAAACAAGGAGCGGCAGCACTCAGGCCCACCGAAAGTCAAAGTTAATTAAATCATCCTGTCACAGTCACAAGGGCAGCGGTTGCAACTTCCAACGAGTTGCTTTGCAGAACACCCATAGCAAACACCTCACCGGCACCAGCTTTTGGACAAAGGACTGAACAAGTACGTTAACCTTAACTGTGAAGCCTTACCCAACTCAGATGTGATTCCAGATGGGTATTAATCTTGTTCCGGCCTCCAGCCTGATGACAGTGTCAACAAAGACTGTTAATAATGGCCATAAAACAGGACATGGCGACAACAACAACAATGGACGTGGCACTCGCAAGAGGAAGTTTGGAATATCCGACCTGCCCTTCGCTCACTGGGATATAGACTCTCGCAAGTGGCGTATATCCTTTGTTCCTTCGCTACTGGCCTGGGCTGGAACCCAATGTGATCCATTTGGCACAAATAGCCAAATGGCTGATGAGGTCACTGCTCTATGGGAGCAAGTATACCCAGCGATTATACTGAATGACGCAAGGGCATCTATCATTCTAAGTGTGGTATGTGTATCTCTAGAGTTTGATTAGTATCTGATATACATATATTTCTAGTGTGAAAATACGCTTAATAATTGGCGTAGTGATATCGGGAAGGCTGGCTACCGTGCCATTCTTGATCTATGGAACACATGTGACCGAAGGTTTGACTCAGCACAGGGACGTGCAGAATATGTTACAGAGCAACTGGATGGTTTGCGCTACATATATAAGTATCCTGATGCTGCAGTAAGTTCGGTCAAACCATCCAGAACTTTATAAGAGTCTAACTTTTCTATGATCTCAGATTGGATGTGCGGCGTTCTGCTCCCCTCTCATTTCAATTGTATATTCAACACACCTTCGGAAGATATCTTCAGCGGCCCAGAGATATGGGCGTCAGATTGGTGCTATTGCACTTGCCACGATAGCGGTATGCGTAACCATTATAATATAAGATCTGTGGACAGTGCTAACTCTGAACTATCTAGGTTGAACGTGCTTTGACACTTTTCAAGTCCGGTGAAGATGCACTCAAAGTTGACAGGGAGGCCATGAGAGGAGGTTCACGTTACAGTCGTAGCCTTGGGTTTGTCGATAATCCCTGGGTGAGAAAGCTCGCCAGCTTGGAAGGACGACTTATCGCCTCGATGACAGCCATTGGGGCATGATTAAGGAGCATGCCTTTGCTCACGTCAGTGCAGCTGGAGAAGAGTCAGATGAGGGAGGTGCCTGCTTCAATGATGACGAAGCTATAAATCTGCACGCGCATATTGAATTGGATTGGTATGATATTGTTGAATCTGTTCTAACTGGCATTGACGCATTCCATATAGAATCATGGTGACACAATCTCTTCAAATTTAGCTATCTTGTTCACCACAACCGTGACGTTCATAACGTGCAATCCATTGACATTTCGGATATCATATGTTAATAGTCTATGAATCACCGCATTTCGTTAATGTCTGCTGTCTCCCAAATCAGAGATCTTTGTCTATTTAAAATAATGATGATATTGATAATCATTCTATCCCGACGTGCGATAATTGGCCGAATGGCCCCAATGCAAGTGCAACAAACTAGTGCTAGAAATTGAACCTGGGAACAACACATAAACTAACGCTAGAATGAAATGTCTACCATAGTATGTGATTCTAGAGCCAGGTGTGTTATATAGCTCTATATGAAGCAAACTAGTCTAGTTGGCTGAAATAGAGCATGGAAAGTCTACTAGACTAGTGGTACACCGTACACAGACTAGGACTAGTTCTGGAACTAGACAGATAGCGCTAGAATTTGCAAAACTAGCGCATGGAAAGTCTACTATGCTAGACAACAAACTAGGTTACTAATGTACTAGCCGTAACTAGACTAGTACGCTAGTACACAATTTATCTTGCTGATGCAAAAGAGATCGTGAAAAGTCCATTTTCTTCATGTCGTGGACTGGACAAGCAACATCCTCTTCTTCTAACGTCCAATTGATCGTCGATGCTTTGATCGACTATTCCAAACAGACAGGAATAGACCTCTCCAAGTATCCCATCGCTGACCTATTTGAACAGCCAAATTCTCCCGATGCAATTCTTCAACTATTCCAGCAACGGAGAGGGCCTTTAAGGAATATCGCGAGGGTGATCGGAGACTAATCAACTGTCTCAGCCCAGCAGTCAAGTCCTTCAGGCCTTCTCGGTATCCTGGGTGGCGTGGCCAGCCTGGTGAGTCAGTCATATATCCCATCTGGTGAGTCTTTTAATGTGGCCTCGTCAGGTCCCCTTCCCACCAACAAATGCATTGTTGGCTGGGATCGATGCTCTTCTTGCGGTGCGTCCTTTGAATACTCACCCCAACCGGCTTTCCCGTAATTCGTGAGCACACCAGGCTGCCAGTGGAGTTACGTCGAGCTATGATATCCTTCTCGACCTCTTTGAATGCTTGGGCAATTTTCTCAAGCGTCTCGAGATCTATACAACTATCCCACCTACTCTAATAATGACGGATATCATTGTGAAGATAATGATCGAGTTACTCTCAGTGCTTGCCTTGGCGACAAAACAAATTAATCAGGGGCGATTCAGTAAGTGCGATGTCGCAAATACGTCATCTGTGGCTCAATGTGTCACAGAGAAGTTTGCAAAGAAATTATTAGGGGACAGCGAGATAGAAGGTGTACTACAGAGATTGGATCGATTGACCCAGGATGAGGCTCGGATGACTGTTGCGCAGACCTTGGGTGTGGTCCATGGTCTTGTGGGTAATATCAAGATAATTATGGAAGGTACCGAATTCTTGCGTGATTATTTGCAGATAATTTTATTGAGCAATTACTCTTTTAGATGGCGAAGCGTCTGCGGATGGTATCCGACAGGAGTTGGGTATGTTTCTCGTGGGAAGCAAGCACTACCTGTGTTGACTCTGGTTCGTAGTCGCTCTTCATCAAATGTTAAATGAAATGAACAAGATGAAGCGTTCGTTGCTTTCCCTCACCTTTCGTTACCGAGATTGACACCGCCTTGCAGGTGACCAGCTACAGAGGGATGTCCAACATTGGCTGTCACCCCCGACCTTCGACAAACCATGATTTCGTTTGGAAAGCACATCATACTGGAACTTCCGCATGGTTTTTTGAGAGCAACGTGCTAGCACAGTGGAAGGCTTCCAACTTCCTCTTGTGGATCCATGGTAAACGTAAGTTACCCTGACCGCGAGCGTGAGCTTTGGATTGATGTATTATTGATCGTACAGCGGGGTCAGGGAAAAGTACTCTTCTGTAGGTGTTGTCCCAATAGCAGGAAGTCCGATCATTCATAGCGTCTATTAGATCCGCAATCATCCAGGAAATAGAGGACATGCGTACAGTCGGACTGGCAATGATGGCCTACTATTACTTCGATTTTCGAGATGTCAAGAAACAAGACTGCTATGGCCTCCTCTCCTCTCTCGTTTCCCAGCTTTCAGCAGAGTCGGATTCCTGTTATAAAGTCCTCTCCCAGTTATATTCAGGTCATGCTGGCGGAACGCGAAAGCCAACTACCGGCACGATCACAAAGTGCGTGAAGGACATGCTAGGTCTACGAGGGCAAGGCCCGATATATATCATTGTCGACGCTCTCGATGAATGCCCCAATTTTCCTGGAAGGCCGTCCGCCCGCGAGGAGGTTCTAGAGTTGATTGAAGAACTTGTTGATTTAAAACTTCCGAACATACATCTGTGTGTGGCTAGCCGGCCGGAGATGGATATCCGAATTGTGCTCGAGTCGTTGACGTCGCTCAAGATTTCTCTTCATGAAGAGAACGGACAGAAGGAGGACATATTGGATTACATCAAGTCTGCTGTCCATTCAGACAGGAACATGCGGAGATGGAGAGAGGAGGATCAAAATATGGTTATTGACACGCTCTCCCAAAATGTGGGTGGCATGTAAGTTGTCTCCTACCTCGTCTCTCGTATTTAGCTCATGATTATGTGATCTTGTAGGTTTCAATGGGTAGTCTGCCAGGTTGACAGACTGCGTCGCACTTTTCCTGCAAGTATTCGGAGTGTGTTGACGGACTTGCCAGAGAGTCTGGACAAAACATACGAGCAGGCACTATTGGAATCGATAAAGAAAAGCGAGAATATGCGCAACGTCTGTTCAAGTGCCTCTCCGAGTCGATTCGCCCACTTCGCGTTGAGGAGCTAGGAGATATTTTCGCAGTCCAGTTCGATGCGACGGATGCCCCATCGTTCAACGAAAAATTTCGGCCACCGGATGCAGAAGAAGCAGTAATGTCGGCATGTACTAGTCTCATTGCTATCGTTAATCGGGAAGGCCACCGAATCGTACAATTTTCGCACTTCTCGGTCAAAGAGTTCTTGACATCGGAGCGACTCGCGATGGCTGAAGAGCGCCTCTCATACTATCACATTCTACCGGAACCTGCACACACCATCCTTGCACACGCTAGCCTCAGTATCCTCCTTCGACTCGATGACAAAATTGGCAGAAGCACCATAGAACACTCTCCCTTTGCCCTGTATGCCGCCCGACACTGGGTCGACCATGCCAGGTTTAGGAACGTGTCATCGCAGATCCAGAAGGTTATGGGGCGTCTGTTCGATCCGGGAAGGCCACATTTTGCGGCATGGGTCTGGCTATACGACGTCGACCATTATTGGATAGAGCCGATGTCCACGATACACCCGGAACGACCCGAGGCCATGCCACTTTATTATGCCTCTCTGTGCGGTTTCAGTGGTCTCGTGGAGCACCTGATCGCGGCCCATTCACCAGATGTCAATAGCAGGGGTGGTTCTCACACAACTGCATTACATGCCGCCTCTGTTAAAGGACATTTACAAGTCGCGTCGATCCTCCTTAAGGATGGTGCAGATCCTAACTCTCGTGATGATTTGGGCAGGGTTCCACTTCACCGGGTGTCACAGGTGGACCGCTCGTCGTGGCTCAGTCATCACTCGAGATTGCTCGGCTCCTCGTCAATTCCGGTGCAGAGGTGAATGTCACAGATAATGAGGGCCAGACTCCACTACACGCGGGAGCGCGATCCGGGCATCGTGACATTGCTGAGTTGATACTTGAATCTGGCGCAAATCTCGATGTTCAAAGTAATCGTCAACAGACACCGTTGCACGTGGCCTGTTGTCATGGGAAGGTTGACGTTGCCCGCTTCCTTATAGATCGTGGCTCAGAGATCAGTTTCCCGGTCGGGCTTGGCTACTTTCCGCTGCATATGGCGTCAGGATTTGGGCACCTTGACATCGTACGGCTATTATTAGACCGTGGTTCTGACGTGGACGTACGCGGTCCAGAAAGTTGCACTGCCCTGCATTTTACGTCGTATTATGGACACCTTGACCTCGTACGGCTCTTGATAGAACGCTGTGCCGATGTGAATTCCCACAATGACAGCGGCAGTACTGCGCTGCATTTTGCGTCAGGCTACGGTCATTTCGACATCGCAAAGTTGCTGATCGAGAGTGGTGCAAATATTGACAGCCGGAATGACAAGCAGGAGACTCCCTTGGACCGCGCATCAGGGAACGGGTACGTCGATATGGCGCGCTTCTTGATCCAGAGTGGCGCGGCTGTGTCCACCCAGGACAACAATGGCTGGACACCATTCCACAAGGCGTCGTATCATGGCCATCTCGACGTCATAAAGTTCCTGCTGGAGTGTCGTGTCCCAGTCGACATTCGGAACGGAAGCGAACTGACGTCATTAGCCGTGGCATCTGGCAGCGGCAAACTCGACGTCGCTCGTTTCCTAATCGATCATGGCGCGGATGTCCATGTTAAAGATAACAAGGGATGGAATCCACTGCACATCGCATCGCAAAATGGGCACCTCGACGTCGTGCGACTATTGATCGACAGTGCACTCCCGTCGATATTCGGAACATGATCCAACAGACCCATTGGCCTTGGCGTCGAGCAAGGGGCAAGTCCAAGTCGGGCGCTTCCTCATCGAGCGAGGCGCCGACGTGATCGCACGGGACAACCAGAGCTGGATTCCATTACACTTCGCGTCACGATACGGACATCTTAACATGGCGCGGCTGTTGCTAGACCACTATGTTGACGTGAACACCCGAAAGATGACCTCTGCAGTCCGTTACATCTAGCATCCGCGAATGGCCAACTCAAGGTTACCGAGTTGCTGCTCCAGCGTGGCGCAAGTGTCGACGTGGTCAATGACAGGCTGGAAACTCCACTTTACCAAGCAGTATGGAATGGGAAAGTGGCAATCGCTCGTCTCCTGATCGACCGTGGAGCGAACATGCATACTGCGGACGACAATGGCTGCACTTTGTTGCACGCGCATCGCAGGTGGGCACCTCGGAGTCGTAAGGCTGTTGCTTCGGCGGGGTGTCGATGTCGATGCGCTCAACATGGCCAATAAGACAGCAGCCGAGTTGGCATGGGAGGATGGCAAAGCCGAAGTTGCGAAGTTCATTTCTGACTATAAAGCAGACGCAGAAATGGACACAACTCAGTACGACGCTCGTGACGATGGGGAGGACGGGCCAGAGGCTTCATTGCACGCCGCCGCGGAGGAGGGGAAGATTGATGCTGTAGAGTCGTTGCTCGAACAGGAGTGGATATCAACGCCCGTGATGCAGTTAACAAGACACCGTTAGACAGAGCCGCAGCCAAGGGAACGTCAATGTCGTGCGCTTGCTCACCGAGCGGGGCGCGAAGGTGGATTCGCGTAATAAGTGGGGGAGACTCACTGCACTGCTCATCAGCAGAAGGACACCTCGAGGTCTCGCGGGTTCTTCTCGATCACGGCGCAAACGTGAACGCAAGGCAGCGGAACTATTGCATTTCGATGCACTTCTCAGCGGACAAAGGACACCTCGAGATGGTGAAACTGTTACTTGAACGTGGCGCGGACATACATGCAATGGATAGCGAGGGTGAAACACCATACCAACTATCATTGCAAAGGGGATACCGAGAGATTGCAGATCTACTCCGGAAGCATGGCGCGGCAGACTCGGAGAAAGGTTCGACGAGATTGTTTATGACTT
The DNA here is from genome assembly GCA_022884055.1 of Russula griseocarnosa. Lineage (NCBI taxonomy): Eukaryota > Fungi > Basidiomycota > Agaricomycetes > Russulales > Russulaceae > Russula > Russula griseocarnosa. Next base: position 51,170 of record JAGKRU010000078.1, on the reverse strand, counting down.
AAATGCGTTATCTGACCGGTGCTTCGATTTTAGCCCTTAGAGATGGTACAGCTTAGAAGGAAGCATCTTACATTCACGGGCATGTAACTGTCATTTGTCTCTATAATGGGATTCTGTTGAGTTTGGCGTGGGAGAGAAGGGTTCGACTTGTCTCGGTTCACTGTCTTACCGGCTCTTGAAATACTGCAGCCAAATTCTTCTAATACTACGCGTACAGAAAATGTGGGTGTTTAAATTTCCCGTTGAGAAGACCCCATTCATGCATGGTATCAGGAATATCATGAATCGCGCAGTGTTGAGCGACGGTGCCACCCATGCCATACACGCTCTCGACTGTAGCAAACACACATCGCCGTGCGCAAGGGACGGCGCATGCACGGTGCGATACTGGAGGCGAGGACACTATCGTGCACGGAGCGTGGATGGCCTCGCCACATCCAGGAGCCTGATGGTTACGGCACTCACGCGAGGCGAAAGGGTTTCTCATTTTGCAAGCAAGCTAGGTGGAGCAAATTTTATTGTGGTCTGATCTACAAGTAGGCACCACCGCATAATAGCCGTGGATCTAGAGAGGGCAAGCATCAGTTCTAGATCTTTACCGCACCCGAAACCAACTTGTAGCCAAAAAAAAAAAAAACATGTTACTTTGACACTTTCGGTCTTTTCGATTTCACTTGTACAGTACAAACTCAAAAACGTTTTGTACAAGCTTACTGATGTACGACCATGTCACATTTATGGCGGCCCTCTTGATATACTACTTCTGTACGGGGCAAAGGCTATCCGGACGTTATACGCGTTCCTCGTCTCTCGTCTATTTGTGGCAATATCCAAGTTTACAGCAACGATAATCATTGAATGCGCCCGGCTACAATACTGTAACTCGCAACTCAAACCGACATTATGCGACCATCACATTCTCGAATCCGAATCCGCAAACTCTGTCCTCGTCCCGTCCTTCGCATTCATGTACTTCTTCTCATTTTTGTTTTCTCTCTACTACTATTTATCTTTGCTTTTCTTTTTGTCTTTCATCATCCTCACCCCAGTCGTAACGACGATGTTATTCCCCACGCCGATACCTTTCGTCTCGTCGATGGCCTCCTGGACGAAGCTCTCCATGTATCGTTATCAAATGCTCAGAATTACCAAGATGGGCGGTCCCGCGCGAGTCACGATTCCAGAGATGCTGACGACGCTCACCCTCGTGCCTCCACGTATCAATTCCATTAGTTAGTTCTGCCCTTCAAGTTGACTTGGATACTTTCAGGGCACAGGCTTGCCAGATCTTGCGAGGGAAATCTGTCTTTTTCGTAGGCCGCACGAAACTCTGTACCAGCTACACTCTTATCTCCTCACGGTTCTGCACCCCGACCCAATACCAGGTTCGCCCACAATGCGTCCATCATGTCCTGGCGATACCTTATCATATTCTTGTCCTTCCCACCCACTTTGTTATCCTACAAAATCCCATCTGCAACCTAGTAGTTTCCACGGCTCTGGCTCTGGCTCTAGCTCTGGTTCTGACACCAATCATGATTACGAATCTCCTAGTCTTGTCGACATCCGGTCAACAAATAGCAGTAATGACAGCAGCAGCAGCAGCCTCTTACGATTCCTTAATTCCGGAAATCTGAATCCATCTTCAACGCAGGAAGATGTGCGACTCAGCAGCGTGCTATCCGTTGACCCTCGCACTGGCGTGCGCGTCATCGACTCACCTTGGTGCGCTACGCCGCCTCGTCCAAGTCGACATCCTCGTCCTTAACCGCGGGCCCCTCCCAGCGCCCGCGTGGAGCTACAACAAGAACGATTCACCACTGCAGCTCGCAATCTAACATGGCTTACTATGCTTCGCGCCCTTGAACGGAAACACGCCGAACCTCTCTCCGATCTCTTCGCCGACGTTCTATCCCGTCTCGACCACCACTATGACCATGATGATCATCTCATGCTGCTCCCGTCCGAGTCTGCCGAACCCGACTTCACAAACCTGGTGATCAACGCTGCGCTACACTCCATCATCAGCACATTCCTGCCTTCACTGCTTTCAACGCTGAACAGACTGCGCGAGCCTGAGCACGGCGCTAGTCATCATCGCTCCATCCTGGGTACCAAACAAAAAAAGCCGGTTCTGTGGTACGGAAGTTGGTTTTTGCCTGTCTCGTGTGCTCCAGATTCTCTCTCTGTTTTCTTCTCCGAGAGCCTGAATGATCCTCGGCATATTTTGGCGCAACTTCTCACCCAAGCGGAGGCAATGAACAATCCGTGGAATGCATATTACAACGCACAGGGTTCGTATGATTTTTTAAACGATTGGCGTGGCACTGCCCTTCTTGCTAAGTCCGTGCTTATTGTAACCTCGTCGCTTCAGTGTACATGCATGATCGACTCCTGGCCCGGCTTCTCCCCGTATATGGTGTATTTTATATCTCTTCGCTGTCCACAATAGCCCCGCCGGCGCCGAAAGCTGGACAGACATACCACCAAGGTGAAGAACTTTTTTTTAAATCACCTTCATTCTTACTCTTCAATAGGCGAGCGCTGGTCCTGTATCCGTCGTGTTTTCGAAACACCTCGAGGTTTACTCATGGGTCAAATTTTTTTGCGTGACTTTATCGACGCCCTCGGCTCCTGGAATAAGAGTAATGTTTAGATTGTTGGACCTACATGATTACTTGTTAGTTCTCGCCGCGTAATTTGTGTGAAGCAAGGCAATAAATTATGATGCTGTGTCTATGGGATATACTAGAAACGAGGTATTGCACAATGATGCGACAATCCTCTTATTCTTCGAGTCCGCGGTGCTTCGAAGACTTTTTATCCTTCTTCCGCTTTTTTGTCGCAATGGCTTCTCTCCCATCGGCACCGGAGGGATGGGAATCCTCTAACCGGCCATCGGGAGTCTCGGGCCCACGCCCACTATGTTTCCTTTTCGTTTTCGATCCTGCAGCACGTGTCTCATCCGCAGGATCGACTTGCCCAGCCTGCTCCGCTCTCTTTCGTCTCCGCTCTTCTTTCTTTCTTCGCCGCTCCTCCTTTGCACGCGTTTTCTCGCTCTTCTCGGGGTTGTCATCATAGTCAGAAGCATCATGATGATGCGAGACGACAGTTTCAATGCCGCCGTCTCGGTGTTCTCTTCCCGAGCGTCGGTTGTAGGCTGGCGCGGATAAACATTGTCGCAAACATCGACGATGTCGAAGCGCCAATTCCCCCGCGTACTGGTTCCTCATCCAAACCGTCAGGCGGCATTATTCGTGAGGGTCCCCCACCAAAACCCAAGCCCAAACCTGCGCGACCGTCGTCGTCGTCACCTCGTATAGAAACAGAGGCGGAAGCAAAAGTCGGGCGAGCTTGCCGTTCCCCGTGGGCCTTGGCATTGAGCTTTGCCCTGAAATAATCGCTGACCGACTGTGAGGACGTTGTCAGATTTTGCAACAGGTCTTTCGCATCGGAGGTAGTAGCAGTTGCGTCCGAAGTGCCGTGCTTGTGGTGGTGGCAGTAGTGGTGGTGGCCAAAGTTAGGGGGAGGATCAGGGAGGGCTAGCGACAGCGGACGGTGTGCGGATGACGAGGAGGAAGATGGGATGCCGAGGATCTCGGCGAGCGCGGCCGAGTTGGACGCAGCCATGCGCTTAGCTGCGATGATACGGGCGCGATGCGTGCGCGGGCTAAAGCGGAATAGATGGAGAGGCGATGGAATAGACGGTATATGCTGTACAATTAGTCTTTGGTTCTCAGAGCTGCGGAATGTGTATGCGACGTACGGAGCGCGGACGGGTACCGGTGCAGTCATGGCGGTGGGCATGGTGGCAGTGGTTGTGTCCATCGGTACAGATCGGGATTCCTCCAAGGGAGGAGCTTCACGAGAAGGAGGACGTGGCGGTTGTGGTTCCGATTCGATCCTGCTGGGCACCGGTGCACGCCCGTTGTCGTCGTCATCCTTCGATGATGATTTTTTTCGCCTTTTCTTGCGTTCTTTCCTATCGTCGAGACCTTCTCTCTCTTCAACTCCCTCCTCAGCAGCAGCAGCCTTGCGCTTCTTTTTCTTCTTTTTCTTCTTCTCTTCCTTCGCCACCACAACACCTTCTCGTCCCTTTTCGCCATCACTGTCACGGTTACAGTCATCGTCGTCGTCGTCTTTGATCTTTTTCCAGCGCCTCGGACTTGGGTTCGCGAACGCGCGCCTTATGGAAGGAGTCCAGCAGCCGCGAGGAATTCGTAGTCTCAGTCGTAGTCTCCGTCGTCGTCGTTCCATCGTTTAGTCTGCGCAACAGATCTTCAAAGTCTCGGTTCTGCCGCCATGCGATGCCGCCTTCGACGTCACTCTGGTGCCGCATACCGATGCCGAGCATGTCCAACTTTTGCGTCGCCTTGATCGCACTCGTACGTCCCTCTCCGGACACACCGAGACCTTTGGAGGCATCCCATCCAAATTTTTCAAGGTAGGCCTGACCGAAGCGACTAGCATCTGTTTGCGAAATAGAAATCACTGGAGTGATCTAAGACGAGAGATTCATACCATCCGCCACGAGAGATTACGAGGATCCTTTCCAATTCGCTGCTTGACCCTCCTACCTGAAAGTCCCATGAGGGTGTGTTCAAATACAGCGACAGAACTTTGGCTGCAAATTGTGCTGACTAATCAAACATCAAATTCCATTACTATATGCTAACCACCTCACGTGACGAATACATGACGAAAACAAGGCGTGAATATCGTGAAAGTCATCAAAAGTCGTAAAGTCATTACGAGTCCCGGCGTGGCGAAGAATCTGATCTGCGCGAGGTGCGGGGGGGAGAGCGCGCATCTGGTAGAGAGTGAAGAGAGTAATTCAGAGCGAAAGATGATGGACGTAAAGGTATTCCTCTGCCCTTTCGAGGTGAACCCTTCGAGTGATGCAACCGCGTTGGTTCGGGGCCGAATCTATGCGTCGGTACTTCCACTCCCACAGAAACCCGACTACGTGGGGAAGACGCGCGATCCCAGAGACAGCGTCCGCATTCGTGCGAGGCGTAGGCAGACGATGGATATAACAAATGGGGTCGGAGGGTGGGGAAGCTCGCGCACGTCTGCAACTGGACGGACATGGCGCGACCGCTCTTCTGTACTCGAGGAGGTTGCGATACGTTCGGGGTCGGAAACAGAGTTACGTGCTGGCAAAGCTCGCGCAGAGGCAGTATCATGCGCAAGACTGGGTTGGAAATGAGCTGATTCGGGACGTTGCGATGACCTCCGGGGATTCTTGGGGGGAAGTGGAGGAGGCGATTCCAGGCCACTTCGATCCGGCCGTACCCGCCGGTGTTGAACGGGCGGTGGAGAGAGGGGGAGAAAGGCTGGTTCGGCATGAAGCTCCTGCACGTCATTCGCATTCGGAGACCCGGGATGCCACACCGCCGCCTCGACAGGCCGCCCAGCATCGATATTCTCTAGCAATACTGTAGGTGCAGCATTGAGAGGAAGGTGGGTCCTGTGAGATTGCGACGATGGAGACACGACGGAGCCACTGCCAGACAACGAGGAGTGGTCCCATCAAGCGGCTGCTTTGAGAAAAGCCGAGCAAAGACTGTATCGGCGCGAGCAATAGCAATGTTTTCATTCAGGAGCGGAGTGGGATATCGGTCCCGGATAGGTGGGCCAGACAGGTCCTGAATCACATTATTTTGGGGTGATTGAGGAACCTTTTCGCCTTGTGGGAGTGCTTGACTGGCAGTTCGATTGCCGCGGTACGTCCTCAGGATCGACGGAGGTGGACGGTCATCGTACACGCGGACAGACTCTTCGGGATTCCTTGAGTCACGCCGGGAACGTGATTTGCGTTTCGGCGACGACGATGACGCGACGGGCTCATACCGACTTCGCCTCCAGGACCGATGTTTATGTTCATGTGTATGGCTCTGGCGGAAACTTGCATCTGGGTCTGGATCTAATAGAGATAGGCGTTTGTTCATTGAAACGATAGATATCAGGTACTTTGAACTCACTGAAATGCCCAACGCCCCTCTTTTCTAGCACTGTTTCGAACTGTATGCCCATCCTTCACTTCTCTCCCTTCTTGAAAGCTCGTAACCATAGTTATCTCCTACACCCAGCCATTGCTTCTCACCATCCACCACAACTTCGACCGTCTTGTCCACTTGCAAAACAAGGTTATTCTCCTCTTTGGAACGTCCCCACCGCTTTTCCGGAAGGCTCTTGTCAAACGCATCTTCGAGCACGGCCATACGGCGAGCAAGGGTCAGTCTCGACACCACGCATGCGACGATACATGTCCCCAAGCTGGCGTACAATTCGCGGAATGTCTCGCGGAAGTCCATTGCGTGGGCAAAGGATCGGAGACGGGGCGTCCGCTTGGCATTGGGAGTGAGAGGCGATATGGCTTGTAACTAAATGCCTTGATGTGAACGAAGGCAAAGATACTGCATCGCACTTGGTATCGAAGAAGGAATAGGAAGTCAAATCCTACTGACCTCATTTCAAAAGTCTCAAGGATGGCACCCCAGCCAATGTTAATATCTCAGCAGTCATATAGGGTGTCTGTAATAGATTATCAGAAACTCGAATATCAAATCAGGTCTAATGATAATCATACGTCTTTGACAACACCGAACACGCTTAGCAAGGATAGGAAAGTGGACTGCCAGAAAGTCAGAAATACTGTCGATGGCGTATGCTCCATGAGGTCAAGACGATTTAAAGCAGGTAATCCGAACTTACCACAGCTTTGATGGAAATTAGTTTCAGAACAGGGCGATGAGGAGCCAACTCTGTTGCCACGCAGAGATACAATTGAAGAAGGCAATACATAGCTATCGTGACACTGATTGAAATGATTGAAGCAATCTGCACGAATAGGTTCAATAAAAGGGGGATAACCAGAAGACATCACATACATAAACATGACCCCAACCAGGAGACCAAGAACTCTCACAATACAGTCCAATGTGGTTTAATATTACAGCGGCGAGTGTGGTCCTGTCATCAGAAGTGTCAACAGATAAGAAAAACGAATTATGTGTGATATGACGTACGTAGGCCGGATGACGCAGTACTGAAGTACACACCACTTCATGAGCTGCAAAAAGAACAGGCCATCCTAACGGTAATTCATTTTGCTTGGTATGTATATAGATTGGTGTAACAAAAATCAGCCGCACTGCGGTTTCCATCTGACAAATCCGAGAGGGAAGACCCATTTCCTTCGAGGCTGCCCACGCCGTCTGCATTCCGCGTCGGCTTCCTTTGACAGACCGCGTTTGCGAAAGATGGCCTTCTGCACTTCGGGATCCGGGGACAAATACATGAGCAAAAGATAGAAGAAAGCTGTGAGGATGATGGCCTCGTATGCGTCGCGGATGAGAAGCAAGGGTGTAGCGTTATCCTAGGGAATTTCATTACGGGAGTCAGCACACGGCAAAAGGGCCCGGATCAAGAAACAAGAGCGCGCACCCAGAAAAGATACGATGCGAGGCTGATCCATGAGTATATGGGAACCATGAGGAGCAGGCGGATAATGTCTGCGAATAACATGTTAAGGTCGCGCATACACCCACAATAAATTAACCTACAGCGTTGCTCTCGTTTCTGGTGAATAATATAGAGATCAGAATGTGTTCTGGCTGGAGGGAGAGGGAGAGGGGAAGGAAGCGGCGCAGAAGGCAAACGTACATTGGTGTACCACTGGAGATGCTTGTTGATGAGCCAAAAGGAAGCGACCGTGGCTACGATAGTGAAGAAACCGGTTATAATCCAACCTACATCATGCGCTATGAACGAAGTTTGTCACCCAGTAATCAATCAATTCCGTGAGACAACACGTGCTGATATGAATGGACCACCACCACATACGTTGAAATACGACCTTGCCGTGTTGAAGAGAGAAGGTCCCCTTTCAGGTGCCTTTGGCGTAAAAGCAAGTCGCATTATTCTTCGACGACATGATCGGGGGCGTTGTTATCTGTGTGATATAAAGAAGGGGCACGTAAAATCAAAGAGATCGTGGGCGTGGGCGAGTCGT